>BQKZ01000764.1:129794-140166 GCA_036244855.1 Temnopleurus reevesii
GCCTGAACTGTGTAAAAAAAAAAAAAAAAAACTGTCAATCATCGGGCTATTAGTGTGACTCATTGATCAACTTCAAATTTATAATTATTATTATCATCATGTTTATTTTTCTTTTCTTTTTTTTAGATAAAGAGCGACTGGTTATCGGATAACTCAAGGGTTCAGAATATGCTTCTGTTGATTATCCAATTCAGGGTATTTGTGTTCTCATGCAGAATCAATTAAAAAATAAACTTGACTTTTCTTGACTTTTGATGAAGAGCCTATATATAGAATCAGATCCGTACTGGTCGCACAAAAGGTGGAGATGCATGGTGATTGTCACAGTCATGAGACCCTTTACATATACCCGCCATTCAATTAAAAATAGATTACTTATCCCACGTCCAAAATCAGAGATAAAAAAATGTTTTTTTTTCATTCATCGGAACCACTCTTTTTAATGCACTAACAGTCCAAAATTGCAAATCACTGTCACTTAAAAAACAAAAAACAATGCAGAATATTTTCCAACATACTTTAAATGATGTCTTGCTCATCATAGCGGTGGGAGGGGATCACCGTTTTTAGATTTAAACTTATAGATTAAATTAGATTGTGTTACGTATGATTATTTTTAGTTCATGTATTTATTATTGTATCATAATTTGTTTCCTTATCCAATTTTGGTGTTGCTTAAATCGATCATTTGTGTGTTTTTATGTTCTATTTATGTCAATTTATAATGTTTGTACATGTACATGTATTGGTATGGATGGAGTGCTCCGTGGTAGAGCATTTTCATTGCTTAACCGGATCGACTATACCCTTTTTTTTTTTTTTTTAAATTTGCTGTAAATAAAATATGAATAAATAAATAATAGTAACGTGTAATATAACAATTCAAAGTCTGACAGACCCATGACATAACGATTGATGAAATAAAAATTACAAGATCAAAAGAGAGGGTTAATAGTTATAAAAACACCATCAAAATAGTGAAAACTTAATACGAGTGCCATGGACCCTTTATTTCTGCACAGTGGGCCCGGCAATGTAGATCATATTTCCAATCAAATATACCCTTTTTGAATAGCTAAATATTGATTTCAACATAGCATGATATTTTGACAGTTTCGTTTATGTACCACCCCAACCATTAACTTGTAACATTATTGTAGTTGAAAAAAAATTACTCGAAAACGGTGCAATTAATGTAACCATAAAACGTAAAGACTCATCAGAACCTATTTTGAGTATGCTCCACATAAACACTTCTAAGAAGGACTTATGCCCTTTCAAACTTAGGATGCAAAATCGAGCTTTATTTGTTTAATTTAAGCAACTTTTTTTTTTTTGGGGGGGGGGGGGTTCAATTCACTTAGACAAAAGTGAAAAGGTGCAAATTTGCATCCATACCAAAATGACTTGATTAACATTTTTTTGCGTGCCCCCCCCTCTTATCTATTCCTTTCCACTGCCTTCTCCAATTACCTTTGAGTAATTACAATTGGGGGGGGGGGGGCAGATAATGTGAGTCATATACAGTACCTCCGAATTCAATCCCGTTCATTTATAAATTTCATTTGCCCGGTGCGCTTGTCATAAGTCGACAAACTCATTTTCAATATTGGTGCCAATTTATACATTTCAAATATCATTTTGCTTTAAAGACTCACCACCAAAGTATATTGAATACCTTGAATATATATCTCGTGAATTGGGATGAATAGATCATATAAATACGCGTGATAAAAATGTGAAAACTTTTGAAATAAAACCCCATTTTAAAACACTATCTGCAACGTGTGCTAACACTTAGACTAACTTGACTTGCCTTTATCAAAGGATGAGCGGAACTAAAATGATGTGATGAATAATGTATGAGACGACGTCATGACTCCCCTTCTCGACTCAGCTAAGTTCGGATCCAAACGCCAACTGAACACCAGTTTTGAATAAAAATTTTGGCTATATTTATGATCTCTTTTGTTGAATCATCCCCCCCCCCAAAAAAAAAACAAACCAAACTTTACTTAAACATTGTGATTCATTCCAAGGAACCTTATGATATATGTCATTTTTCATTATTATACGATAAAAGAATTGGCGTTTTATTGTGACAGTATTTAGAGAACAGCCATGAACCTTGTTTGAAGAAAATGGCCGTCGAATAAGGATAGAAATATGAGTCATACACTTAATTATGTTCATTTTGATATGTATCGATTTACATAATAAAAAGAGTCCCGAGGGCAACAGAAGTGTACGTGGTTCATATGGTTCCTTGAAGTGGTTCAAGAGGGGATATTTTGATATAATTCAGGATTAAAATGGTATGTAATTAAATTTTTTGTATTGATATAGATTTTAGTGAATCTCGTTGTCCCCCAAGAAGAATCACCCTCTAAATAGCTAAATTAAAATAATGAATTGCAAAACAGCTAAAAATTGCTAGACATTATACATGCGTGCATTGTGGGGGGGGGGGCACTATAGCATCCCGGGTCAAAGCTATATAGGGGCGCCAAATTTGAGATATGAAGCTTTTTTTGTGTGTGTGCATGATTTATTATAATAGTTGAAGGTGCTCTTATTACCCCCCCCCCCCCCCCGCTTTAGCTTTATCCATTTAAATCCTATAACACGCAACCAGGTATTATCTTTAAACAAACACAGCCTCTATTGAATTAATGCCCATGGGGATATACATGGTTCACTAAATTCATTCAAAACCAAGCACCCTATAATCGTCCATGCGAATCCATCCACTAGCTGAGACAAAGTGTGCATTTGACATCTTTTGGCAGTTTTGCTGCATATTGCACCACTAATTTGAAACAAAGAAGTGCTCAGTAAAAGTTGCACCTATGTAGTCAAGTTGTTGAGCTTGCTTTATATTATGCCAATTATTTTGTAAATATTTCGATTCTTGATGATTCATGGTAGCAGAAGTTTTCAACAGTAGTTTTCAACAACACACTTTTGTATAATATGTGATTCATAAATTATTCATGAGATCCCATGGTTCCGCTCATCTTTCGCGTTCCATAGACAGACGATGCACGGACCTCTCAGCTCAGGCGGCCACGAAGACAATAATCTTCTACAATAAACACTGTGTGAACAGCTGCACTTCTGTAAATTCAAGAGTAAACTAGAGAGTCGTAACTTCCCAGCTCATCTGCAAATTGGTTCACGATGGATGAGGATAGTAATGGAGATTTGTGGGGCATCAGCCTTCTTTCTCTTGCCATGTTGATTGGCTGCTACATCGCAGGATCAGTTCCGCTGGCAATTCCCATGTCAGAGGTGAGTCGAAACGCTTTGCCCAGCCACTTTCACGAATTGTCTTCCACTATGAAACGTTCAGCAGTTAGAAGGAGGGAGGTGGGATTATTAACCCCATCTCCCTGTATTATTAACGTAAGATGATCATTTAGACGCTGTTAAAATTATGTAAATTGAAAGAACTGAAAGTATATCAGCTAATCAAACCCCAAACTCCAAAGGGAGTGAACTATGACTCTGAGTATGATGAAGAGGGGATAACTTGAAGTTGAAGGAGAGCGAGTTTAATTGAAGGGGAGAAGAAGGAGAAGGAAAATGTGAAGATGGAAGAAAGAGTAAAGAGTTCTTTAAACGTCCCTTAGTGTGTACAACGACGGCAGTGCAGTTGGAAATGAAAGTGCATTAGATTTAGCGCCGAAGAAAGAGTAAAGAAGGAGAGGGTGGAAGAAAGAGTATAGAACGATAGTGTGGAGGGAAGAGTAAAGACGGAGAAGGTAAAAGAAATGAGTAAAGAAGAGCAAGGTGGAAGAAAGTAAAGAAGGAGAAAAAGGAAGAAAGAGTAAAGAAGGATAGTGTGGAAGGAAGAGTTAGGAAGCAGAAGGTGGAACAAGGAGTAAATAGAAGGAGAAGACAAGGAAAAGATGAGAAACAAGGAGATTGAGGAAAAGAAGAAGAATCAGGAGAAACAGAAATACAAGAATATTAAATAGAAGAAAAAAAAAGAAAAATATGAATTAAAAAAGAAGGATTAAACAAAGCTTCTTGAACTTTGAAGAAGAAGAAAAGAAAAGTTTGGGTTGGGTGTAGTGGCTAAACTGAAGTTTATCCCTCATATTTTGCAACAATTATGCATCAAATAACTGTATTTATCCTCAGAATATTATCAAGTGAAGTTTATCCCTCAAATTTTGTAATAATTATGCATCATATTACTATGTTTATCCTTCAGGATATTATCAATAATAATTATTTTTTGTAAAAATTCATTGTCATCTTGTCTAAATAAAGAATTAATGACTGGGTATATACTGGACACTTTAAAATTTCACAACCAATATTACTTAGTTGATACACTGATGCTTAATGAAAATAAACTGCAATGATTTTAGAACTTATCATCATTCAAAGAAATCCACATAGATGGGTGATCTCAATACACGTCTGGTATTATCATGCTGTTCGGTAACTAGATTTTCAATATGCTATAGTTTAGATCTACTCTATTCTGTAGTATATACCTTAAGGGGGAGACATAGTGAAAGATTGTGAGTTCTAGCAGACAACCTTTACAGTTGCTTTGTAAGTCATATCACACTTGATAGAGGAGTATGTGTTACATTTTATTTGTTTACCATCTGAACAATCAAACTAAAATACAGAAGAAGCCATGTTCACCAGCTGGATTGCAGTTGTTCACCAAACCATTATGTTAGAGACCCTTTGTTACAGTATTGACTGATGAATGTTACCCCTCACATGTTTGAATGAAAGTTGATAATAAGATTGATCCAACAATTGCAGGTGGTGGCATTTTATTCTGAATTAGGTGCTCAAACCCTGAGATTCGGAATTAATTGTGAGACTGACTTAGATATTTGGAGATCCTTTGTGAGTAACAGTCATAAATAGTTGATGGCAGTGAACAATGAAAAGATCTCTATGGGTACATTGATATTGTTGTGTACTGAATTGATTACTTAGATGAATAGGATTTAGAACCCCTTATCAAATGTAATATGAGTAAAAATCCAGAAAAGGCTAGCAGATCTGTTATGGAAAATATTTGGGTTATATGTGTATTAATGATTTCATATTGCAATTGAAAATGCTAACAAAATTTCTTACACAGGTATCTAAAGCTCTGCATTCTAAACATTGAATGGATTACTTTTTAAAATTGATGAATAAAATTGTCAATTAAATGCCATGAATATATACATTTGTAATTAGCTTAATCCCATAGCTGAAAATTATTAAATTGATTAAGAACATATAATATAATTAAATAATTTACAAAAAACCTTCACTCAAATTTACTGTAAGGGGTTAAAGACTATGCATGCAAATTTCAAGAGGATTTTAATGATTACTTTTTGCTTGAGGACTACCCCAATGGATATCCTACTTATTCATTTATATGCTAACTAGGCGGGTCATGTGTCAAATTGTTCATATCAAAATATCATTTNAAATAGAAGAAAAAAAAAGAAAAATATGAATTAAAAAAGAAGGATTAAACAAAGCTTCTTGAACTTTGAAGAAGAAGAAAAGAAAAGTTTGGGTTGGGTGTAGTGGCTAAACTGAAGTTTATCCCTCATATTTTGCAACAATTATGCATCAAATAACTATGTTTATCCTTCAGAATATCAATAATAATTTTTTTTGGTAAAAATTCAATGTCATCTTGTCTAAATAAAGAATTAATGACTGGGTATATACTGGACACTTAAAAATTTCACAACCAATATTACTTAGTTGATACACTGATGCTTAATGAAAATAAACTGCAATGATTTTAGAACTTATCATCATTCAAAGTAATCCACATAGATGCGTGATCTCAATACGCGTTTGGTATAAAATCATGCTGTCCGGTAGCTAGAGTTCCAATATATATTGTCTAGAGCTACTCTGTTCTATAGTATACCTCAACTGGATAAGCCTAGGTAGCAAGTGTACACACGGACTCCATTGCATAAAAAAAAAAATTGCCATGAAAATCCTGGCAAACGTTTTCCCTTTTTTTCGGTGTAACAGTTTATGGCAAAATTGTGTTTTGCCAGAGATTATTTTTTGGCAAAAAGCTTTATGCAATGGGCCCCAGGTAGTATTGGCGCCCAGTACCCTGGATCATAGGTAGGGGGCAATAAATTGGAGCTGAGGACTTTTTCCAAATGTGCGTGTATGGGTAGGCCTAGACAGGGTAATGTTATATTTGATTTGTATAATATATTTACATATTGCAACATGTATTGATTGTGTCTTGTCTTTTTCTCAGGACTTGCATTTTTTCTGTATCAGTTTTTTCTAGCCTGTTATGTGTTGAAAAGTGATGATTTTAATGACTCTCTCAAACTTTAGATAAAATGTGTTGCTAAATTTTTAGCTTTCCATCAATTTAAAGAATATGTTAAATAGATGACCCTGATCAAAATTGGTAAGAAGAAATCTTGATTCAGGTAAAAGCATTGAATTGAATGAATGAATGAATATAATGTTCTTCTTTTCCAGAGTAAAACAAGACTGACAACAGTAATTGGAGCAGGACTTCTTGTTGGCACATCTTTGGCTGTTATCATCCCAGAAGGCATACACTCACTCTTTGCTGATGCAGGTGAGCAAAGTCGTAAGGGAGCTGTCAACACTGAACGCCGGAATGAACAGAACAAAACTGAGGCCATTAAACAGAAACTTTTCATTATGTGTATCACTCTCAGGACCCTGTTTTGGGGGACAGACCTCTTTCATATCGTCCGTGTTTTCATGGAGTGACGGGAGCCAGAGGGTATTGTCACAGAAAATGAGTTACAAATCCATGTTGATGTAAAATATGTCCTTCTATAGATTTGACACATTGTTCAATAGGATGCCTGTTGAATTGGCGCTATGACAGGATTTCTTAATCTTTATGCAACAATACCCTTTGGCTCCCGTCACTTTGTGAAAATACGGATGATATGTGTGAAGAATAACAAAAAAGCAAAGCAAAGATGATATAAGCAGGTCTGATTAAAACTTTGTCAATTTTGTCCCTGTTCATCCTGGCATCCCTTTTTCAGTCTGTTAAATGATACTTGCAATGTAGTTGAGAGTGAGACTCCCATATTGTAGGCTAATGCTATAATTGAGGGGTTAAAATTGGCACTGGTCAATGGAAATGTATAGTATGCAGATGAAATAAAATTTGATAGTGAGTAAATAGAATTTGGTCTGCAGCAAGCGAACCATGGAAAGTGACATAATAATAAACATGAAGAATATTTTCTCTGATTGGAAAGAAGAAGAAGATCATAAATGAATGAAAATTGGGAGCCAACCTGCAAAATAATATACAGGCCCATAATTTCATCATATACATTGTAGAAGGCAAATTACACTGCATTGAACAGAAGTTGCTAATATTCTCCACTCCAAATTGTTGTCCATGATTCATAAAATATCCTTTCACTAACATGACATGATGGCTATTTAGAAACACGAGTGGCAAAACAAAATTTTTAAGATATTAGATGCAGAAGACATTATTCACATGATAGCAGAACTACAAAACCTCTAAAGTTTTCCCTTGTTGATCTGAAAGAATTGCATAATTTATATGAGAGTATAACATTTTGTCCATTTTTTGTTGTCATCCATTCCCATGCAGCCCCTCACAGTCACCAAGACAAAGCAAGAGCAGCAGTACTCGTCGGCCCAGAAAACAAGCCCGACCCTGCAGGTCAAGAAACCAACAATGAAGCCGTAGTCGATCACGGTCACGACCACGCCCACGCCCATTCACCCGCAGAAGAACTCCACTCGTTGATTGGTATAGCTCTGGTTTTTGGTTTTGTCTTCATGCTAATGGTAGATCAAATAGGAGGAGGCCATGGACATTCACATACACAAATGCCAGGTACATTTCTCATTGCTTGAAAGAATAAAATTTCTACTACCAGGCTTGATTTTCAAATCTTCAGAATCCTAAGGTAAAAATGTATTCCAGTTTAAAAGACCACTACAGATTTGTACCATATTCATTTGTAAGTATTTGTGTTTTGTAAGAATTGGTTGTCATTTAATTCATAAATGTTTGAGGTTTGCAAAACTTCAATGTAATATTTTTAAAGTCTTTATTCAGACCCAAAGGAAAGGAATGTTTGATCTTGGGTCCACAATCTGCAATATACATGTAGATTGTCTGATTGATATGAGATAATATTTGCCTATACATGTATCTGGGAGTTACATGTATGCTGCAGTGTGGTTATCAAGAGTTTTATTGTGATGTTTATTTTGTATTCCAATCATCCTAAGTTTCCATCACAATGACCAGGTACATCCAGGGTTGAAGAGGGGGAGATGGAGTCTCGGAAGGTGGAGAATCTAATGATGCCAGACAAAATGTAAAACAGACCATGTTGAAAATTGTGCCATGATCCATAAATTTAATCCATTGTTCATCTATAATTCTGAATTATACATAAAGCTTTCAGAAAATTATATCTCCATCTTTTTGGCTTGATGTAAGAAATTCGCTAAGATAAGTTTCTGTTGGAGGAGGACGGTCCCACTCATAGCATTCCATATTGTTTTTCTTATCGATATTCATTCATTTATTCATTTATGATTGCAGGTGAACTAGAGACGAGCACAAGACAAAGTAGGAAAAGTATAACTGCAACCCTTGGCTTAGTAGTGCACGCAGCAGGTAAGCTCTTTCTCAAAACACCTCCTCACAAATCCTAGTGATTCCGGTCCTGATCATACCAAGCTCATCATAGATGTTGCAAAATGATGCAAAAACCTTTTGGCTATTTTTAATTTTATTTTTCTGTCCTTTGTCTACAAGACAATATGTGGCACTTGGAACTCAAAGCCAATTTCATGCTATGCATATGGGACCTATCCCTTAATCAGCCTATTAGATGTAATAAATGAATCTCATTACACTTATAGACTAATAAATAGATTTCTGTAGCACAAATTATCAAGTATTACTCTTTACAAAAGCACTGTTTTTAAGTAAGGTCGTCAATTTATCAATCCATCACAAATAGAAAGCATCTGCAATTTTCTATTGAAGCTCTCTTCTGATCAGGTATCCAACTTAAGGTTTTGACAAAACTGTTTTGAATAATGAATTGCTTCAAATTCTCTTGTGCAGCTCATCCAAGGAATCAAATATCACAATGAATTAGTGATATTTAAGGTGTTTGATCCTTCAAAACTACTCTCAAAATTTATGTTCATAAGTTCTTTCCAATAGATCAATGATAATATTTTGAATGCTTCTTTCACATCCAAATCTTTTCTACGTGGTCTCAATGAGTAATGATTTTCAAAGACAAATTTTGCTATCGTTTTCTTGCAGCTGATGGTATTGCTATGGGTGCAGCAGCCAGTGGTTCAAGAGCAGATGTTCAGATGATTGTATTTGTTGCAATTATGTTACATAAGGTAAGAATGCATCATCATGATCGTATTCATCATCATCGTCAGCATCATCATCATCATCATCATCATCATCATCATCATCATCATTATCATCATTGTTATCATCATCATTATCAGCATCATCATCATCATCATCATCATCATCATCATCATCATCATGATCATCACCTCGATATTCATATTCATCATCATATTCATCATCAACATCATCTACATCATCATCATCATCTTCATATTCATCAAAATCATCATCAACATTATCATCACTCTTATCATCACCATCATTATCACTACCACCACCACATACATGTGTCTTCAGTAGCAGAACCAATATCATCACCATCATTGACATCGTTATTATCATCATTCTCATCGTCATCATCATCATCGTCAACATCATTATCCTTATCACCACTACCCCAATCATCATCATCACCATTATCATCATCATCATCATCATCATCATCATCATCATCATCATCATCTTCACCATCATCATCATTATCACCATTGTCATCATCATCATTATCACCATCGTCATCATCATCATCATCAACATCATCATCAACATCATCTTCACCATCAACATCATCTTCACCATCAACATCATCTTCACCATCATCATCATCATCATCATCATCATCATCATCATCATCATCATCGTCGTCGTCGTCATCATCTTCATCATCACTCTCATCATCACCATCACTCTCATCATCACCATCATCATCATCTTCATCATCACTCTCATCATCACCATGATCGTTATCACTGCCACCATCACCTACATTTGTCTTCAGTAGCAGAAGCAATGTCGTCACCATCATTGTCATCATCAGCATCATCTTCAGCATCACCATCATCATCACCATCATCATCATCTCATGACATCATCATCATCACCATCACCATCATCATCATCATCATCATCATCATCATCATCGTC
>BQKZ01000765.1:9349-35563 GCA_036244855.1 Temnopleurus reevesii
GTCCAATGTTCCGTTTCTCTATCCTTGTTAGTTCTTCAACTTCTTGTTAGGATTTTGTCAACAATGTTCATACTGTATGTTATTTGGACTGGTGCATATTATTCTTATTGGTAAGAGCTTTATAAATTGATGGAATTCCATTAAATGTGAGAGCTCCCTTCTTGATGCCTTTGCATAATGATCATGACCTTAAAAGGTGAAAGACTTGACTGCAACAGGGGGTCAAAACACAGCATGTTTCTTTATCAGAGGGACTGAGATGAGGGTTCACATTTCTCCGCACCTTCTTTGATAATGTTTCTGTCAACTCGTGTCTTGTATTGCATGCTATCACATGTGCTTTTCTCATAAAGGGAATCTCAAGCTGTGGAAGGAGAGGAGAAAATGCCTCTGCAGCTTTCTCTCTCCCTATTTTTTCTCTTCTTTTTTTTGCTGTAAGTTATTAGCCAGGAAGATTGTTTCTTTGGTAAATTACTTTTCTTCTGGGCCTTAATAGATCTGTTGCAAAAGGTTTCTATGAACATTTCTTTGTACAGTGTATTGTAAATTTGTTGGACCACCCCCCCCCCCCCCCCTTTGATAACACTTACTTTACAAAGTATAGGAAAAGAAAGAAAAAGGTGAAACACGTTCTTTCTCAAGAAATTATTTAGCAAAAAGTTAGATGTCCATCTTCTTCATAATTTTCAGGCCTGGTTTAATTGTCACTTGAAGACTACTCCATATATCAGACATTTTAGAAATGTAATTCTTAAGTTCAAATCAATTTGTTGCTCTAAAGTACCCTTTCAACAGATATTTTTAGATTCTTTATGCAAGTGTAGTATCTCGTACCATGAAATGAAGGAGGACTGAGGATTGCATAGTTCAAAGTTTCATAGATGTTTATTTTCACGAGAAGTACATCTTGCGCTACATGTTCATGCCTGTCACATCTGTTAATGTCACGCTTCAATTTGTACTGTGTTAATTCACTGCCAACGCATCTGACTTCTTTATCACGAGATGTCAGAGATATCACAGCATCAATGCAACAGTATACATTGTGAATCTCTCCTCGGCAGATGGGTCACGTATACATGTAACTGGCAATCTAATCAGCTGGATTAAGAATACAAACGTTCATTCATTTTAACAGTAATACATGTACACAGTGTAAGTTATTTCATGTTATAAAGTGTTATTCCAGTAAGTCAGGAAAATATACAACATGTACATGTACACTGTGTAACTACATTTGTATGACAGTATCTTGAAGCAAAGTAATTGTATGTGTTCATCAATATAATTCTTAAGATTTTCATGGTACACTATACGAAATGGCCGACATTGTAAATGTTCACAATATGATCATGAAAAAGAGAGAAAAATCTGGAGATAAAATGAAAACTATGTCCACTCTGATTATCCATAGTTCAAAGTTACATGTATGGGTCAGTTTTGGGAGAGATAGCGAATCAGACATTTGATTCCTTTTTTTGAGCTGCAGTTAGACCAGATATCCATATTTACAGTTTAAAGAAATGTTGCACATATTTTCTTTCTTTCTGTGCAGGTAAACAATGAATGGGTGTCCCTTTTCTCCAGTATTTGATGAAAATTCAGGCTCTGCTCGTGGAAACTCATCTGCCAGCTCACCCCACTCTATTCTGAAGCCATCAAACCTCATCAATATTGTCACCCCACTGCCAGTCTGCAAGAAGTCAAAGGTAAGAATAGTTTTTGTTTATTTCTTTGAAAACATTAACATTTTTATAGTAGAGCACAAATGGGGCATACATGCATAAAGACAGGGTGAAATCTCCGAGGCCATTGGGATGGGCACTGAGGATAGACGGTGAACAGTGAAAGACCTAATTTTTTAAAGCCTTTAAAGATTTAAAGCCATTGATATTGTACAGGGCTGTCATCATTATAAATTATTATAGATTGAGATTCTCACAGTTTTTTTTTGTTATAGTGATAACAATTATTTGGATCTATAAATATTATGTATACATAAAAACAAAATAAAACAAAATTTTGTCATTTAGAAATGAATGAAAGATTTAATCTCACTCCTAAAGAGTTAGAGTTGGTAGCCCTGTACTGTGCCAACATGGAAGTCCCAAAAATAATTCGAATTTACCTATCTAGTGAGGTTGAGCTATGCCTGACATGTACTCTATAAATACTTGTAATGTGAAATCAAAGGACAAAAGATATTGATCAAATATGAAATCAAATTCCTTTTCAAGCCTTCACAATGGCTTGAACGGACAAAAGTGATTAGCTTTTCTGCTATTATTATATAACACATCTTTGCACAATAACGGGAAATTAATTTTTTTTCTCTGTGTTTTTAAGCGATTATAGGATTTCTTGAATGGAGAGTTGTTTTCCATATTTTTTCACCTTCAATTTCACAATGATAATAAATGGTAAAAATTAAAAAAAAAAAAACAGGAAAGGGGGGGGGGGGGGGGGGGGGGAGGGGGTAGAATTTTGATATTGCTTGTGAATGATTTTTACACACTCTTTTCTCTTTTTTAATGATATATTTGCCATTTGTTGGGTTATATTTGGCATTTAAACCCATACTCAAATTAATCGTCCAGAGAACATTTGTGGCCTGTCTGGCCACACAGATCTTGTGTTCAAGATGGGGAAAATGTAATAAATGTACAAGCCTTTGTCAAGTATATGGCTGGTTTAATTGAATTATGCGTGAATGGGTGTAACCAATTTTAACTTAATGGCAGCTGAGTTGCCATCATTGATCATCATGCATAAATACATTTTTCCTCTTTGTGTACATTTATATCAATTCAAAATGGTCATTGATTTTGCTCAACTTTGTTAATGCCTCAAATTTTCTGAATCTTGAGAGGAAGAATTTTCACCTTGGTCTTTTTTTAGATGACTACTATGATAAGCTTTTCTGATCTTATGGGATTCTCTTTTCCTCTTATTTTGAAGAAAGATTTTCTTTGTCGATTTTGGGGAGGTATATCTTTGCTTTCTTAAATATAAAGTCTTTATCTTACTAGCATTCAGCCTGCAGAGCTTTTTTGCAAACTGCTGTTTTTCTCCGGAATGGGCGACACAACCTCTCACATGAGTGACTTTTCATCAGATGGAAGTGTGTCCCCCTCATCCCAGTTCTACTCTCGGAGTTACACCCCCATGCAGACCTTACCCTACACGACAGAGGTCAATATCAATTTCAATCACCTCAGCAGCTCCATGCAGATTGGAGATCAGATATCTCGAAGAAAGCCTGCTCAGAGATCATATTCCTTGCCAGCTGCACACGCAGAGAGTTGGAGTCCGGTTGCGCAGAGCAGACGCAACAAGGCTAAGGACTCTGGGATGAATGCGTCATCACCAAAGGGTAGTCCTACAAGCTGTAGGGAACCTGGTGATAGTAGGAAGGCCGAGAACTCTAGTAAAACTCCCTCAAGGAACCATAAACGGGGAGGGAGCAGCAAGAGTCGGCCACGTACGCTTCGGTTAAAAAGTGCCAATGCTGACCTAGACATGGGAAGCGCACATTCGGATGATGCCCCGAGACAGGGCGAGAGTGATGCCATTGAGACATCTCTTTGTGAGGAAGCGTACCTTCCAATGTGTCCCAATTCAGAGCTTGAACAGCCTTCTTTGCCGGATGTAATAGATCCTCGAGACATTGGTACAGTAGAAATGGACCCAGGAATGTCTGATGATGAGCTCATGGCGCGACTGAGGCAGCAAGATGTCAAAAAAGTCCTTGAAGCTTTGGGTGTCCCAGATGATTCCATTGCAGATGACTACAAGGACCTATCATCATCGGGTAGCGATTCCCTCTTCACTGATGCAGAACTCAGCCAGCTTGATAATGACACCGAGCTGAAGTCGTTAGAGGAGGAACTTGGTAGTGACCTTGATAAAGAAGCTTTGACCAATGGCAACCATCCTCTCTCCCCTGGAGGCACACACAGGATGAACCCTGGACACTTAGAAGAACTATCAGTGGAGCACCACCCCAGTCACAGTTTCAGTGCTGCTTCCCTCGATGTAGTTTCTGACAACACATCCTGCTCAGCATCACAAGACCAGAACCATTCAGCGCAGGTAGTGTTGTGTGTGCATGGGATTTTGACTAAGCATGTTTTGAAGGTGTTGACTGATGATGAGTGCATGGGACCGATCCTGATCAACCCCTCACATATCACCACCAATCCTCTCCTGATTCACAAAGACTTAACGATCCCAACATTCCTACAGATCTGCATGAATCCTGATGAATAAAAAGGAGTTATGTACATTTTTAGAATAGATATCAAGTACTTGGTATTCATTACATTTGCAGTATTTGTTGAAATTTTAAGCAGGGATCGATTGCTCGAAATGGTCTTTGCTATCATTCTTTTGCTAAAACCTCTAAAATTTTTGTGCCAACCTCTTAACATGGACATATAAATGTTTATGTCTATATTAGGAGGGTGGTATAAGAAGTTACGATGTCTAAGCAAGGAGGGGATACATGTAGCTAAGACCATTTTTAGCAAACAGCACCAGGCTGACTCTGTGTATTGTAATGTACTTTAATGCATGTACAGACACTCTTTTCCAGCCCATTCCATTCAGGTCATTTCCAATTTGCAAATCTCTTTTATGATTTCCTTTGAAATCAATGGGAAAAATGGTGTCCAGACATACATGTAGGTACACAGAGTCTTCTTGCGAAGTATGTTGTTGAGAACATTTGATTCTGTTTGATGTATCTTCTCTAGTATACAGTTTTTAACAGTTTTAACAATTTTAGTTGTTGTTCATTATTGATAACTGCACTTTGTATTACTGTATGTATTTTTTCACTGATCTTGTTTTGCTCCCGGTAGAGTAACAATAAAAACTGCAATGTACAGTATACAAAAATGTTTTCAAAAATTTAGCGTTGTCAATACAGCTCTGCTGTAGAAATGTTTTGGTGTATAGATCTGTTCTTCTCCAAGAAAGTGTCATTTGATACTGATAGCCACTTGACTGGAGTATCCTGGTTTATTACATATAGATTAAAACAAAATTATTTTGCCAAAAGTGTGACAAAATATACTGCTTATAATATGCAGAATGTTCATGAAGGAAACCATTATTTTTCATCCTCTGGTGTTTTATAGTCATATTTGTCAAATGCTTGTCATCCATTTTCTCATTTTTAGTAAACTATAAGCCTGCAATTTTTATGCATGAGGTACAGTACTTCTTTTGCAAAGAAAAAATCAGAAAAAAAGGAAGTGTAATGCAATTATAGCAGACTTCTAAAATGTACAAAATGCACTTCCGTAGATGTTTGGGTATTCATGTCCATAGGCCAGGAATGATTATCAATTCATGTGTTTTTGTAAATTTTTGTGCGATATGGTCACAAATGGAGCAGGAAAAAATTAATTTCTTGTAAACCCTACTCATGTAGACAACAACTGTGAGAGTTGTGCATCTGTAACATGGGTGCTTGCTTTTCTGACGAGTCCCATTCAACGTCTGACGAGTCTCGTTTTCCTGAAGCGGTAAGCAGAGAAGATATCATTGAACTCTGCATGCATGCTCTCTGATGCTCATTGTATGATTTTCTTTTTCATTTTGGGCCACTTTCATGAAAAATCTGCATAATAACCTGTACCAAAATACTTTTTAGCGTATTTGCAGAGATTCCATCTGCTTTGTGTTTGATTCTAGGTTTGTTTTATATGGGAGTATGGAAATATGAAGATATTTTCGCAAGATTGGGAAATTGCGAGCAAACATACATGTATTATGATCATGAATGCTTTGGAAAAAGAAAATCTGGGACATATTGGCTGCTAACTACCTGGAGATTGGGAAAAGCATCGTCGTCTGCTAGAAATTCTTTATTGACAGTTTTGTGACAATTAAAAGTTTTCAAGTCATTTTGTTTCCAAGAGCATGGCATTTCTATTCAATGCGTTTGAGCTCTGTCAGTCTGAATAGGCTTGAGCTCTGTCAGTCTGAATAGACAAGTAAAACTTGAAAAGAAGCATTTGTCCATCATTTTGTTAAAAAATGTCAGATATCTCAAGTGTTTCGAGCATTGTCCCATCTCCTCACAATGTGATAATGACTTGATTGAATATTTCAAGTTCTCAAATGTTGGGTTTCGTATTCAGTTACACTATGAAAGTGACAGTGCATTATAGTGCATTATAGTGCATACTATGTAGTGCATCCTTGAATTAGCATAATATGTCACAAGATATGATTTGATGCAATGTTATAAAAACTGACAATCATCCTTTCATTTGATAACAAATGTGATACCATAGTTGAAGCCAGAAGTTTTGGGAGCATTTAACTTTCACAAATTCCACGAGTAATACAAAAATAAAGCATGTCTAGTTTACAAAAAAGTTATCTTTACAATGTTAAACATGATCCTGGAAATATCTTGCTTTCATTGAATGGAGAAAAATCAAATGAACATGCTGTGAAAATTTATGCAACATCGGATTTATTGTTAAAAATTCTTCAAATTCTCAATGATGTCATGATCACGCTTGCTGATGGGGATCCGCGTGGTTAGCTACTTTGGCTAAAAATAAGTGACCTACTTGCAGGCAACTCCCCATTCATTTTGTATATATATTTTTTTAATCGATTAATGTAGAATCGAGAAGAAGGGTTCATCATTCATCATTTGAATAGACATAAATCTTAAACAAATTGTCAATTTTTGCTGAAATTTTCACAGTTCGTTCATCTGATTTTTCTTCATTCAATGAGAGCGTGATAGGTCCAGGGTTGTGCTCCGTTGAATATCAATGCAAGGCATTGTGTAATTTCTGTTTCACTAATAAACTGCAACACTGAGAACACAGAGAGCAAAGTAGCCATTAATTACTTTGAATTTGCTGTCTAAAAAATTTCTGGTTCATCTGTAGATGTGCACATAGGCCATTGCAGTTAGCTATCTGTGCACAGCTAAACACACAAGCAGCTCTGCATATTAAATCTGATTATTTTTCAATCATTATTTTTTTTATTAGTTGGAATTTACATTGGACGATATCTGCATTTGGTAATTTCACTATATTCTATAAAGGTAAAGCCTAATTTATTACAACTGTATCAGGCATCTGATATGATTAATTTTCATCGCCACTAATTTTGGTGCTCTTCATACTGTGCACCAAGCGTCACACATATTTATTGCATCAATGCAAAGCTTGCCCATGGCGATCAGATTCAATCACGTACAGCGTGTTATTTGGCACCACGTCTGTCTGTGACCTCTGACAGTATGTTATACCCACTGTCACACAAACCTACGCACAGCAATGTACATGATGATCTTAATTGAATTAACCACATGGTTCAACTTTATGTTGTGCATTCATTATTGGGGCCCCCATTGTAGCAGTGAGTTGGAAATGAAATAGACTACAGTATGTATATTAATCCAAACATTTGTTTTATGGTTGTCCAAGAAAAATCATTGTTTCTTTTAAATCAAATCTCATAATTGCGAATATTAAATTTAAAAAAGATGTTTTATTTGTAAGAAATTATGTAGAACATTGCTTTTTTGTGTAAACCATAAAATAACATTTTTAGATTGGTCATGATATTATTAACTCCTTGCTTGGTTTTGAATGCCTGTAGAATTTTCATACTCACATATTTTTAATGCTAACACTTCATATGCTAGATATTTTTTTCAAGTAATAATTGGATTTTGTTTATTTTCATTATATATTTCATATCCAATACTGCTGACCACAGGTCAAGGCCATTAATAAATCCATATTTACTGATCTTGTATGTACCATATTCATTTTGATATTGATGTTGAGAACAAAATTGTTTTTAAATTTTCGGATTTCATCACAGTGCATGAAATTATGAAATTTTAGATCTATACTCATTTTTTTCTTGTTGATTTGGTTTTTCGAAGAGAATTGTGATGTTAACAAAACAGTGTATTAAATAGAAATGAGTCACAATCTCGCCAAATTCAATATACTGTATTTTATCATTTGATGTCATTGGAATACAATGTTAGAAAATGAGCTTCCTTTCAAAAGATTTTTTTCATCCATTTTGACAGATTCGGATCCACTCAGGGACTGAGCATAAGACACATTTCACTTAAATGCATCATGTAGCAAAACAATTAAGTACATTCCAATGGCAAGTTCAACAATCTCGTACATTATTGCAGGCCTTTTATTATCTCTCCCCATCCCGTCCAAAAGAAAAAAGTAAATAGAATGATTATAAAACTTAAGCTACGACTAGAGTGTTTCATCATCTTGTTCACAATCTTTTGCTCTAAACCAGTATAAAGTTGATACATATAGCTTAAGACTTGCTGTAAATTATCTGTAATATGTCTTAAAATGTGCCTAAGCCATCAATTTGTTCCAGTAGGGAAGGATTTACCGAGATTAACCCATTGACTACTGAATTCTATAATTCCCAATGACTGGATTAATGTTAATACATTGCTGCATTCTTCTCCAGGTTTCCTTCAAGACCCCAGCCCAGCTCAAGACCTCTGGGAGCAACTCTCCTTACGGGGCTGTCCGGGAGCTGGACGAGAAAGAGCGCTGGTCCGACAGGGCTACCGTGGTCACGAAGCAAGACCATGAGGAGTACACTGCCATAGCGGCAGACATCATCAACAGTATCATCCTCAATCTACCAGACAGGTAAGGATAGTAACAGGCTTCCCACTCTAAATGGAAAACTTGGTAAATTAGTCTCTCTTTTCAGTCAGGGAATATTTAGAGAATCTGACAAAAAAATCCCTCAAATCAGGAAAAGATCAGAAAATTTGACACAGTATCATTTTGGAATTGAGGATGCATCAATATAGGTCTTAATTAAATTTTTATTGACAAACTTATCTGGGAAGTCTGAAAAATTTTCAGGAAAAAATCAGAGAATTTTGTTCTCCCCAAATAGTGGGAACCCTCTGATAAGCAAAGCTCCCACTTTGTTGAGTTGAGGTTGCGAGCAATGGTGGGATGTGCTATGATACCCTTATGCACCAAAAATTTGCATTTTTTATATTTGAGTAAAACTTGAGCAGAATTTAAGTAGCATGTGAAAGAAAACTCAAATATCAGGAAAGTACATAAAATATAAAGTCAGAAATGCATGAACAATATCAAGAATTTTTATGTTGATAAAAGCTACGATGTAGTTTAAACACAATTTGAAGAACTAAAAAAAAATGATAGTTTAGTCAAATTTTGTAGAGGGTTAAACTTCCGATACTTGTTTCGATTAGAGCAAAGCAAAAAGAAGGACTAGACTGCATGCCCTGTGGCCAGGTCAAGGTCATGGACAAAGGTGTAATCGAAACAGAGATGGGGACAGTTTTGAGAGGGGAGAACAATGATGCAAAATAGCTTCGACATTTTAACTGAAACGGCTAAAATATGGCAAACGAGAACACCTACGTAGTTTTAAAAAATGTAAAAAGATGTGAAGAGAAGTTCATTAAGTTTGGATAAATTTTAATGATAAAACTATTTTTTTGATAACATACTCCACATCTTTTCTTCTCATTTAGCCAAGACAGCGCTCCCACTAATCCTACGCCCTCTGCAGCTCCTGCCCCAGACACTACCCAACAGGTGGAAGACCTTGCACCAATCCCCAAAGAACTTTCACCTACCAAGGAGGCTCAGGAACCCCCATCACAGGTGGAGGCAACCATGGAGGACGACGTAGAGATGGCTCCTCAGCCAGCTAGCAAGAACATCTACCAGCTGAGCGAGGAGGACCTAGCGAATATGAACCCTTTCCAGAGTAAGTCAATGGCAACTATCTCCAGGATTTTGCAAACCCATTATTCCTTTACTGAGATCTTTTAATAGACCTTTTCGGGAGATTGTGGGAGGGGGGGGGGTTAATATTTTAACAAGCAGACCCTTTGCATATGAATTGCTAGCCAGCATAAAAGGATCAATACATCCGACAGCAAGCAGACTACTAGAAGGAGAGGGGGGGATTTGATCATCAAAATGTAGATGACTTGAGATGGCTCCTTTAGGGAAGACAAACTTATTATTTACAATCAGCCGGATGCGTCTCGCCGAATCTGATCGGCGCCGCTGATCGCTTGAAAACAGCCGTCTGGATGCGACGGGACGAAAATCGGCCGGATGACGCCGGATGACGCGATCACGCTGTATGGCAAAATGATAGGAAATCACGGTGATCAGCGGGCGTCATCCCGCCGATTCGTCTCGCCGCGCACTCTTAATTCTCCTTTAAAAATTAAGCGGTAAGCTGTACGATCGTGTGTGTGTGCGTGTTGGGAGAATTTGCGATTTGATCAGATTCTTAACATTCATCAGGGATCAACTCGAAAGGTCGATATATTTTCGAAGCGCGCGCTCTATGTATGCTACGTGCAACGTAATTACTTTGAAGAAGATCCCTGACGACTTGTTTTTCTTTCCCATGCATGCTCAGGCATGTATGNGAGAGGGGGGGGGTGATCATCAAAATGTAGATGGCTTGAGATGGCTCCTTCAAGTCTTTCAATAAGATTTACAAAAATGTTTTATTTTTTATAAATTGAAATAATATATGGTACGAGAAAATCATCATCAGTCTGGATTGATATATTCTATTGAATGATATGCTGTAGATTCACCACTTTTTGCAAAGTTTTACCTGTCATTTTTTTATAGCCTGCTACTAAGCTTTTGGATGAATGGACAATTTACTATAAAAGTCCAATAGATTCTATATGCAAGAATGGCTGAACTAATTTTGATGTTCTGTTATTGATGCTATCCTTGCATTTCTGAAATATCCAAGGAGCTAGAGCTGTTTTTGAGCGAAATGCAGGTGAGTGTATCATAGTACAGCTTTTCATCCTTCTATTAGATTGGGTATTAGGGGTATACGGAACCTGAATGAATTATGATTAAGTTATCAAGATCCGAGTTTGCAACTCATTTTCGAGGAATCTTTTTCTCCTTCTAGGTATTAGCAGACATCAGTTTTGAATCTAAAAGGGGAATGTGGAACATGAATGAATTATGATCAAGTTATCAAGATCCGAGTTTGCAAGTTATTTTCGAAGAAGCTTTTCAATCTTCTATTGGATTGGGTATTACTGGACCACAGTTTGGAACCCGAAAGGGAACTTGCGGAACTTGATTGAATTATGATCAAGTTATCAAGTCCAAGTTTGCATGTTCGAAAATAGTTTCAGAAAATTGAAAATGACGGATGATAGATTGGAATAGATACTGGTCAAGCTACACCAGGGTATGCATGTAAAAAACACCCTCCTGCTTGAAATTTGGTGTTTAAGTCTCAGGAGGCCCCTGTAGGTCGGTGCATGTTTTCTTTAGAGATTGCTCTGATTCTAGTAGGGAATGTAGCGCGTATGATATGATCAAGTATGAAATGATCAAGGGCAAATTAACTGAAAATTGAAACACACATCTTCATTTGTGCCTCATCTACATTTATCACAAGCAGCGCATGAAACAATGATTTTGATTTTTGCAGGTACAAACAAGGTTCAGAACTCTCCCCCTATCAAGAAGAGATCTCCCAAGCCAGTGGACCCATATCAATCCATAGCTGGGCCATCCTAGAACAAAACATACAGGATTCACATTAAACAAGGAGTCATAATGATATCTTGTTTCTTCATCCAGGTACAAACAAGATGGAGAACTCTCCCCCTTTCAGGAAGAGGTCCCCCAAGCCAGTGGACCGGATCAATCTATCTCTTACTGTTATAAGGCCGTCCCTGAACAAAATGTATAGGAATCACAATAAACAAAGAAGTTTTACTGATATCTTGTTTCTTCATCCAGGTACAAATAAGATGGAGAACTCTTCCCCTATTAGGAAGAGGTCTCCCAAGCCAGTTGACCATTATCAATCCATAGCTGGGCCATCCCAGAACAAGACATACAGGAATCACAATAAACAAGAAGTTATAATGATATCTTTTTTTCTTTACCCAGGTGCGAACAAGATGCAGAACTCTTCCCCTATTAGGAAGAGGTATCCCAAGCCAGTTGACCATTATCAATCCATAGCTGGGCCATCCCAGAACAAGACGTACAGGAATCACAAACAAAAAGTTACATTGATATCCTGTTTCCTCACCCAGGTGCGAACAAGATGCAGAACTCTTCCCCTATTAGGAAGAGGTCACCCAAGCCAGTTGACCATTATCAATCCATAGCTGGGCCATCCCAGAACAAGACGTACAGGAATCACAAACAAAAAGTTACATTGATATCCTGTTTCCTCACCCAGGTGCGAACAAGATGCAGAACTCTTCCCCTATTAGGAAGAGGTCACCCAAGCCAGTTGACCATTATCAATCCATAGCTGGGCCATCCCAGAACAAGACGTACAGGAATCACAAACAAAAAGTTACATTGATATCCTGTTTCCTCACCCAGGTGCGAACAAGATGCAGAACTCTTCCCCTATTAGGAAGAGGTCACCCAAGCCAGTTGACCATTATCAATCCATAGCTGGGCCATCCCAGAACAAGACGTACAGGAATCACAAACAAAAAGTTACATTGATATCCTGTTTCCTCACCCAGGTGCGAACAAGATGCAGAACTCTTCCCCTATTAGGAAGAGGTCACCCAAGCCAGTTGACCATTATCAATCCATAGCTGGGCCATCCCAGAACAAGACGTACAGGAATCACAAACAAAAAGTTACATTGATATCCTGTTTCCTCACCCAGGTGCGAACAAGATGCAGAACTCTTCCCCTATTAGGAAGAGGTCACCCAAGCCAGTTGACCATTATCAATCCATTGCCATTCCATCCCTGAACAAGACGTACAGGAATCACATTAAACAAGAGGTTATAAGGATATCTTGTTTCTTCATCCAGGTACAAACAAGATGCAGAACTCTCCCCCTATCAGGAAGAGGTCACCCAAGCCAGTGGACCATCATCAATTCATTGCTGGGCCATCCCAGAACAAGACGTACAGGAATCACAATAAACAAGAAGTTTTACTGATATCTTGTTTCTTCATCCAGGTACGAACAAGATGCAGAACTCTCCCCCTATCAGGAAGAGATCTCCCAAGCCAGTGGACCATCATCAATCCATTGCTGGGCCATCCCTGAACAAAACGTAAAGGAATCACAATAAGCAAGAAGTTTTACTGATATCTTGTTTCTTCATCCAGGTACGAATAAGATGGAGAACTCTTCCCCTATTAGGAAGAGGTCTCCCAAGCCAGTGGACCATCATCAATCCATTGCTGGGCCATCCCTGAACAAAACGTAAAGGAATCACATTAAACAAGAAGTCTTATTGATATCTTTTTTCTTCATCCAGGTACAAACAAGATGGAGAACTCTCCCCCTATCAGGAAGGGGTATCCCAAGCCAGTTGACCATTATCAATCCATTGCCAGGCCATCCCTGAACAAGACGTACAAGAATCACAATAAGCAAGAAGTCTTACTGATGTCTTGTTTCTTCATCCAGGTACGAATAAGATGCAGAACTCTCCCCTTATCAGGAAGAGGTGTCTCAAGCCAGTGGACCATTATCAATCCATAGCTGGGCCATCCCAGAACAAAACATACAGGAATCACAATAAACAAGAAGTTATAATGATATCTTTTTCCTTTACTCAGGTACGAACAAGATGCAGAACTCTTCCCCTATTAGGAAGAGGTCTCCCAAGCCAGTGGACCCATATCAATCCATTGCTAGGCCGTCCCAGAACAAAACATACAGAAATCACATTAAACAAGAATTTATAATGATATCTTTTTTCTTTACCCAGGTACGAATAAGATGCAGAACTCTCCCCCCATTAGGAAGAGGTCTCCCAAGCCAGTTGATCCGTATTCTGCAGACTTTGACTTTGACAACATGAAGGATCCCTTTGGTACATCCAGCAAAGTCCCCAATTCTCCCGAAGCTATCAAGAGGTAAACAAAGCCATCACAATTACCATAAAGAATATTAAATCTTGAAAGAAGCAGTTTTTTCCAATTTAGTTTCCAATGGCCTGCAAAGCGGTTCGCATGCTGCTGCTCTGTGAAGGTTACCTGGGTGTTGTGAAAAAGAAACCCAATTATTACTAGACCAAAATATTAACCACTAGATCAGCCACCAGCGCGCCTTTGTGAAAATATATTTTTTAAATACAGCTTGTTTGAAAGATTTGCTAAAACATTGAGGTTTTCAATTAATGTTTAATTGCTACAGAGTTGGAGACTATGGAATACTACTAATATTTAGCAGAATTTGCTCTTGATGATATAAAATATTTGTGAATCTATTGGAGCAGGTTTCTAATCTCCATGGAAGCTTCATAAAATTATTAAAAAATAATTCAAATAAGCCGCAATGCGGTAAAATAAGTTATGGCTATAGCCAGGAGAAGAATAGGTCTTTTTATCATTTGATGAATATTATTGAATGAATGTACATTGAAATCGGATCCCATTATTTGTATGGATTCTTGGCCGGCTCTTATTCCTGGTGAAAAATTCAGACTGAAATTGAACTGCTAAGATCCTAGAGTTGGCCATGCTTGAAATTGTCACTCAGATAGTCCAGGGCTTCACTGTAATGGCATTTGAAGAAACGTTAATCTGACATTTCTTCAACATAACTCTCCCCCTTTGCAGGTCACCTAACCAAAAGAAGAGGTCACCCAAGAGCAAATCTCCATCACCGGAACCTCAACCAGATCCTGAGCCTGCTGTCATCGATGAACCGCCCTCTGTTGTCGATGCAGAGAATGATGTAAATGGAGAGGAGCCCAGTCCCCATGAGGATGTGATGCTAGATCAGGAGGACCTTGGGCAAGGTGAATCGCTGCTGTCGACAGGGGATGGTGGTGACAGTGGGGTTGCGAGTGCAGAGGAGAGGCAAGATCAGATGCCCTCGTTAGATTTCCAAGGTATCGGTTTTTAGAAAATTATATTTGAATCAGTTTAGGAATTACTGTGTTTCCAAATTTGACAATTCTAAGCAGGCGTTACTAAAAAGTCGCAATTGATTGTGTTGCAAATTTTAATGCACATTTTCTTTCACACATGGTATGCGCTTTTAGCGAGATGTGCATGAAACAATGATTTTGATTGATGCGTTCCAATCAACTGCAACTTGCAACTTTCTAACAACACCTCCTTAGAAAGGTTCCACAATATTAGACTGATCACCTGGCGTGTTGAAAATATAAGGAGCAGGTGAGAGTTTGTCAGCAAAATTGAAATTTTGTAGAATCAGAATTAGATCTCATTCTGTTTATGATGAAAAGTTTCACCTTTTGAACAATATTTGCACTGTTACCACCTCTCCTCTTCTCCCCATAGATTAATTCACGATAAACATTAAAGTATCAAAACTACTCTCTGTATCAACGAGTGATGCAATTGACTGAAATGTGACAAAGTATTATGTTATCTTCATTGATGATAACCTCCCCTTCCCTTGGAAATTGTGCGTCATGGTTTGGTTATTTATATTAGATTAGTGGTGCAGGGCGCAGTCATTTCACTTGTTTGGTATGTCAAAACGTATCTTGTGGAGTGTGATATACCTAGTCATGTCAAGTGCTGCATGATGAATTTGATGTCCTGGGAGGTGTTTCACCAAGATAAGAAAGACTTTACGCACGACTTTACGCACGACTTTACGTTCGACTGGTATCCCTTCTTGTGCGCAATGATCCATAATAGTACGCGCATTTCAGCGCAAGAATTGATACCAGTCAAACGTAAAGTTGTGCGTATCTTTAAAGGGGAATTATACCCAGACAATAATGTACGGTCAGTAAATGAAGAAAATTCAGATAAACATACTGTGAAAATTTGAGCAAAATCAGATAATCCGTTCAAAAGTTATGAATTTTCAAAGTTATCATTTCCATCTGTGGTGGGCATCCTTGAATTGGCAACGTATAGCCAATTAGCATAATCTGTGATGTCATACATGGAGAACTCCTCAATCACTTTGCATATTAATTTATTGAAAATGGATCAATATCATATTTTAAATGAGGAATCAACACCGTCCTTTCCGGAATTCTTGCAGAATTGATGTGGCTATAATATACCTAACCGAAAAAACAACATTTTGTCTACTTTTCTGGAAAAAGAGGAAAATGTGAAATTTTGTGTACAAAGTGAATGGAAATTTCTCCATGTTGACAGCCATTTTGTGCCTGTACATTTAAGGAGCCCATGAGGGGTGTAAATCAAAACTTTGAAAATTCATAACTTTTGAATGGATTATCCAATTTTGCTCAAATTTTCACAGTTTGTTCATCTTATTTTTCTTCATTTAATGATAGCAATTTAATGTCTGTGTGTAATTCACCTTTAAAGCGAATATCGAGTACTTGCAAAGAACTTCAATTTGGAAAAATGAATGATTAAAATAATCTTATGTTACAAACAAAGCACAACGTGACTTGTGTAGACAAGGGAAAACTAATATGATAACCTCAAACCGGTTAAAAGCGAAATTATGTCATTCTCCACGTGCTCTGTCCACTGCAGCAAACACAGGAAGCAGCGCGTGGGACTGGTATAAAATCTGTCAGCCCGACATGGCCCAATTTTGACCCTTTATTTGCACATTTCTCTGCCATTATACATTTTCTTGCAAAACACTTTGGCACATATTATTTATTCATAGTTCTGAACATTCTTCTCACATTTTGTGCGATTCTGTGAACATTTATTTTATTTTTTTTAACAAATACCAGAATATATCTTTTAGAACGATTTGGTGAAACACCTCCCTGGTGTAATAAGATTCGACCCATGTAAGACAAGTGACTGGCCATTTTCTTTGGCCATAGACAGAGATGCCAACTTTTCTTATACATGATTCAAAATGAAAATGTGAACCGCACAACAGCTCAAAAAGTGAGAAAAAATATCACCACAATAATCATACCCCCAGCCATTGATATGTGATGGGAGCCTCAAATTCAAATGAAAATGCACCTCATGCATACTCTGGAATGGTTGGCATCTCTACTGACAGTTGGTGAAAGAAACGACAGGTATTATGTTATGTTTTATTTATTTAATCACAGTAATAAGCCTGCTATCAACTTGAAGCTGCTTTTCATCAAGACCATTAATAAAATTATAATGGAAACATAACATAAAACAAGAAAACATGAAACAAAATGATAAAAAATACAGAAATACAAAGTAATATAAAAATCTGATTAATCTGATTAATCTGATTCTATTTACAGATGGATTTCAAGATGCTATCGGCGATGAGGAATTCAGACCAGCCACAGAAGGTAATTCAATTCATTCATTCATTTCCATAGCCTGAAGAGTGTTGGTCTCACAATAATTTTTTTTATTTTCAAAGTGTGCAATGACCGCCAATTGATGCAAATTTTATGCATACATCTAACACAAATGTTGTACTTGACAACCTGAAAGCTTGTCCGAGGTTTGTCTGGACATAGCAACCATACTAATGCATGCAAACTGGATTCCAAGTATTGAAGTCCAGTTGGTCGATTCATGAAGTAAGTTTTCCTACAGTTACCACAGCAACAGTCAGTGATAGAGCTATTCATACAATCAAAATTAAGGCTTTCATCAATGCTGATTTTTGTCGCTGGCGACACGCTTCATGAAATGCTTAAAAGAATATCACATTACTACAGTTGTTAGCAATAAACCTGCATAAACTTGAATCTATCAGTAAAGTGGTGTATTTCTCAATGGTTTTGTGAACCAGTGTACAAAACTGGATCTGCTGAATTGGCACTGACAGAATGAAACTATGCTGACATGCAATTCAAAGCTCTTTTTTTCTCTACTATCCAAGAGCAAAGAGTTGTGTCTACACTGATATGCTAATTTATGTACTGCTTGTGTTGATAGCCATCTTTCAATGACTCTCAAGAAGGGTTACAATCTATTTAACATTTACCTAGGGCCTGTTGCATAAGAATGTTTGCCATAAAAAAAAATTCTGACAAAGGAGTTTTTACCCGTGTGAAACTATATGGCAAAATTGCTCTTTCCCAGACTTTTCATTAGTTTGCTAAGGCAAAACGTCTTATGCAACTGGCCCCAGGTATAGTATTTGTGTCTGAGAGATATATTTGTTAGACGTGTGGTATGGATTGACCAATGGACAGTTGTTTCATGGGTCACTCTGAAACTTGTTGGGAGCTGCAACAAAATGTCAAAATATTTGCACAATCGTATAGTGAATGTCATAGGACATTACGTTCTAATTTTAATGCATGCATAAGAAATTGAGGGAGTCAGATAGTGCAATACAGTGCAAGTGCAAGTCTAATGGACCAAATACTTGTATTTTTAGGTCAGTGTTCATGATTTTATCCCCCTTTCTCTGTCAAAGTGGGAAACCATTTCAGCTGTAGGGTTGCATTACCTCACACAGATTGATAGGTCTATTTGTCAGGGCATCGTCAGCATTGCCTGTTTTAATGTCATTACTCTCTGATACTAAAAGTCTTTAATTGTATTCAGATAGTCAAATTTTTAAATGAGACAAGATTATTATGGTGGAATGAAAGCCTTGTTCAACCTATCATTGACTGTATGCTCTTTAAAGGGCAATGTCACCATTATCATGAAAGGCAGTTATGGTAACAATATAATTCAGTTTTTGATTGAGACAAAAAGTTGTAAATTGATGAAAAAAGAGTTTAATTTTTAATACTGAAAATGGCCACATGCATTGCTCTTGGAAAGAAATGGAATAAGATGTAATTCCCAGTGTACAGTGTTCATTAGAACCCAAAAGAAGGGTGTCATTATTATTACGGCTAAATTACTAGTAAATTATGGGAAAGCCATTGTACTGCTGCAATATGTGATTAACTTATAATCAGTGAACTTGTATTCATTATGATGGTAATGATGAACATAATTGTCAATCCCAAACCTTTCCAACATTAGATATCTTTCCATTCACTAATACATCCATTCATTCATTCAGTCAGTCAGTCAGTCAGTCATTCATTCATTTGTTCAGTCATTCATTAACCCATTCCTTAATCGATTCACAATATTTTTGATCTTCTGTCTTTATCCATAATCTACATTTTTCTGATTCCTTGACATTGATTTATCAAGATGTTTTCATGTTCCTAAGACAGTCATGACCCCACCCCAAAGATAATGTCCTCATTTATCATTCTGTCTATTCTGTACATCATAGTCAGCCATTCGAAATTCTATATAATGATTCATATCTATAATTCAAACATCTTTCCTTTTTATCATTAATCTTGCTAAATTATGTGATTCCATCCTTTTTAATTTCAATGAAAACTCATCTCCCAACATTTTACATGTTCAGTACATTTCATTTTCATTTTACATACCACCTCTGAAACTTTGGTCACCCCCCCCCCCCTCTTCCCTAGCAAATATGTCATCCTTCGTCACTCTCCTTTGTATTACAATGTATTTTGAAAATTGAATTCCTGTTCATTTGACCTTTTCCAACAATTCATGTATATTTATCCATCTATTCATTATTTATCACTTGATATTGTCTCATCAAAATTTTTCATGTTCCCATCCAATTAAAAATCTTTATGACATTTCATCTCCAACATTTTTTGTACATTTAATACATTTCATTTTACTTGCCCCTATTGCAACCTTTGACCCCATCTCCCCCTCCTTCCACTGCGTAGCCCCCAATGACGATGTACCAGATGGAAGAGGAGGGGGTGGTGGTGGGGGTCACGGGGGACTCACCCGGGACATAAGCTTCGAAGAAATGGAGTTCAGGTTGGCTGAAGAAGGTACGAGAAGACACCAGAGTTGTTGTTTGGTCACTCACTATTTTTTTTATGTCTGTCCAAAACAATCTAGCTGGCATGTTAGAAGATGAATATTGCTTTCTCATCAATATTTTAATCTGGTCTATTTCCCAGCTTCCACTAAACGTTAGATGAAAAAAAAAAAGATTGCATGGTACAAGTGTAGAACTAAGTTTCATTCACTGTTTCAAATCTGCAATTTGCCCGGAAAAGGAGAAGATCTATTTATCTTTATTCATTTTTTAAAGAAAAATATATTGTTGCTTCATGAAGTGTGGGACAAGAAAAAGCACACATGTGTGTTTTTCATTTTGGTTTTCAAATTTTTGCACCCTGGAATGAAATGTAGTGAGCATGGTAGGAGAAGAAGCAGAACAATTTTCATTTGCTTTTTCAATGTCTGCATGAAAACAAAATCAGAACTTGTGATGCCAGTAACTTCATGAATTCTTTTGAAATCAAATTATTCTTCAATAGTTCAACAATTTCATTGATACAGAGGCATTATATATGTGAGAATGGTTGCTAAGAGCATGAAAGATCTAGATATCTGAAATTTATATTGTGAATGGCATTGGTGTGAATATGACGAAGTGCTGTATGAACCAAATGGAAAGTTCTATGATCCTGGACAGAGAAAACAATGCTACCTTGTCATTCCTATAGATTTATTCGCTTGCTGTTTGATAATATTCACATTTGGCTGTCCGCCCTCTTACCACAAGAGGGAGGCAGATAAGAAGAAAGATCCTGATCATTGCACAATATCCATTTTATGATAGAGTGTATGTCTTAGCACTTCATTTTGAATATTTCATACATGCACAAAATGTTTTTTTCCTGCTTCACACATTGTTTCATTTCATTATGTTGCACAAAGCTGTCAATCGTGGATATGGCCAATTCTTAGATATTCCCAAACTTCGTACTCGGGCCTGGGTAGCACGCAAAGGTATTGCATGAAAGAGAGTCGATGTTGGTTTACTGGTCCTGCTTAATTGTGAAAAATATCCTCGAATAACATTTATGGATGAAATCATAACATATTTAGTGTTTAAATCAGTGTATCAATTTGTACAAATCTGTGTTGTTCAATTTGTACAATGCAGTTTATATCAATATCTTGATGTAAATATATTGTATCTACAGGTAAAAACTCTCCTCCAATGTGTAGTAATGTTGAAATTATATTGTACATAGATTAATTACATTCAAGTACCTATTATGTACATATATGTACAGTGTTAAATATGAACATAATTTTTCCCCTTGTTGTAAATTAAATGATTTAAACATGCTTGCTCTCTCATCACCTATCCAGAGGTGTGGAGGGATAAAGAAGAAACGAAGCTCAAATTAAAGATTGGTTGGGGGGAGGGGGGTAATGGGGGGTAGAGAATAATCCCATCAGCGGGGATAGATGGAGGGGAGAGGGGCATTGATAAACATTAAGTGTACCATTAGTTTGGAAAAAAATATTTGCGAAAATAAAGGATATTAATCCATGATACCCTATTTTGAAGGGGGGGGGGGAAATCTAGCCCCTTACCTCCACCCCCAAAAATTAAATCTCCTGGCTACACCACAAGGAAGCTCAGACTTAGCACTTGTACTTTCAAGTACTCATGTTACATGGCAACATAAAAGAGTACCAGCGTGTATTATGTGTGTGAGTCATTGTATGTGTGCTCCAAAGTCCACCGCACACGTCTGTGTTAATTTACATAATATTTCATATTTCCTTATTTCCTGTCAAAACAGAGCTTGAATAGAGACACGTCTTGTGTTGGGAGTATTTATAGGGGAAGCTGATTATTGAATCTGTGTAGAAATGAAACCAGTGAAGCTTGTAGCACATGGAGAATGGTTAATGTACCATGAACGTGATAAGACTTTGAATTGACAAGACTTCGAATTGATGAATAATACATTTAGAGGCAAGGGAGGAAAAATTTGGAAAATCACTTTTGAATGAGTTTGCCACAATGTTCGAGGTTTGGATGGGTGTGCTATGTGTTATTCTGGTTACTGTTGGAATATACTGCAAGAAGATTTGTAAGTTTGCTAGTTAGTGCTAAAGGTATCAAACATTATTTTTGCAGATATGACAATCACAAATTGAAATGACGTGTTTGGTTTTAAAAAAGATGATGTTCTTCACATTACATGCACCATGCACATATTTGGTGGGATATAGGATTTATTTACATACCGCCCGGGGGGGGAGGGGGGGTTCCATGTTTTCCTGGATTTTGCCAAGCCCCTGACCAGCAAATTTAAAGGAAAAGTTATTTTGCTGCCCCTCTTACAGTAAATTTGTCCCCCCCCCCCCCAAAAAAAAAAGGGGGGGGGAAATAAGAGTTGACAAGTGGAAAATGGCATTTCTGGATTATTTTTTTTGGCAAAGTAAAATAATTTTTGTTGCCTTTTTATCAGTAAACTATTGCCCTCCCCGTCCCCCCCCCCCAAAAAAAAAGCGCTGACAAGTTCAAATAATGGCTCTTCAGCAATACTTTGCTCTCCTATATATGCCCACCCCCACCTCCCTTCTAGGGCAGAAAAGAAAGAGAAATGGGGGAAAAAACCTTTACATTTTTTTTAAAATTCACTAATTTTGCACCTCTTGTTAGCTAAACTTTATGCTCCTTCCCCTTCTGCATACTGTTGCCCCCCCCCCCTCCCCTGCAAAAAATTAAAACATTCCTATGCCATTGTATACATTAATTCAAGTCATGATATAGCCTCCTTCCCACCCTCCCGTATGTTATTCAATTACAGTTGTAAATATTATCATATGCTTGGCCCCCAACCCAAGTAATTAATCCCACAGGCATAACTCACTCAATTGTTGAAACCACCACTTTTTTGTGGAGCAAACAGGGGTTTTCTACATGAAGGGTCATGGATGTTGCTACTTCTGATCAATGCTATGTTGGACAAACCTGCATTGGCAGAGTTTAGGAATATAACTACATGCAACCTATATAAAAACCACAAAGTCTTTTGAAACCCATTTCCCCCTGATTTCTTTCATTAGAGAACATCAATAACGAACAATACTTAAAATCATGATACAAGCCAAGTAAATCTGAATACTGTATTCTTTGAGATAACATAAATTAACATATTGCTTTTTTGTTTCTTTATATTTTGGTTCATCCAGTGTTTGCTGAAAGTGATCCTATGAAGTTTGATGTGGACTACCTTGCCAGGGCAGGAGCTTCAAGTGATGTAAGATATTATATAATACATGAAGAACATAAAATCTATTTAGGGCTTAATTACAAACGGGTTCAATTAGAAATTGGCAGTAAAGCATGAATTATGTTGATATTCATACATAGAAATATGTTTACTTGTCTCAAGTTTTGATATTGTAAGCATAATTTTCAGGATGATAATTGTAATTTCTGCACCTCTTTGGGATGACATAATGAGCCATGGAGTGATGAATTAATGGACATGTGCAGTTTAGAAATAGGTCATGAGTTCAAACCATGATCGAGTAATGCGTGTGCCAAAAAAAGGGGTGGTTTGACTGCTTGCCAGGCACTCTGCTTTTTTTTAATGGAGAATGGCAACAGCTATACCATGGAGTGTTGCTGGAAAGTTGCAAATCAGTTTCAACTTGAAAACCACATTTTCATTCACACACTCTCAGACACTTTTAACAAGTTGCACATGCAAGAATCATTTCTTTTGATTGGTGCATGATGATCAACTACAACATGCTCTTGATCACAACTTTCTAGCTCTACAATACATGTCATTCCCTACATGGAGAACAGCTTGTACTATCTGAAGTTGTTACCCTGGATATATGAATGCCATTTCATCTCCCCATTATGATGTTTGATTTTTTTGCTAAGGGAACTTCCACAGCTGTTCTTGTTCACAGCGTTTTGATTGATTAGTCAGAGACCAAGAGCAAGTCTCATTTATCTGTAATTCTGGAGAGCTGTGTGATATAAATTTATTGAATTTAATTGGGTAGAATTGATATGGATTATTCAAATTCTAAAAGTTGATGCAAGTGAATTTACAGTGTAAAAATTGACAAAGTTATAATAAATACAGATAGATTTGTGACAGATTTTAAATAATATACAATAAAATACACAAAAATAAAGTTTTGTGATTATTGTTATAAATAATCTTTTGATAGAGACTAAACTTTTAACCCAATTTGGTTCAGGAATGACGGGAAGACGATAAAGTCATTAGATTGTCATCAATATTATTACGAGTCATAAATTGTTGGGAAAAAATATTCTCAGTACCAATACAGAACTTTGTGCCCCAAACAGGACAGGGTTGATAATCCAAGACCATCTGTTGTACGTGCATTGCCAAATTGAACAATAGTTACGTTCGCAATAACATTTATTGTATGATATTCGAACTATTTTTGACTAACTATATTTGCCAAAATAAATGCTGTCAGATGGATTTTTATCCCCAACACCCCTATCCTGACCTAGCATCTTTATTTTTTATTCACGATTTTGATAGAATGAATATACTATGGATTTTCACTTGTGATATATACAATTGCATTTCAGTGCCAACATTTACCGGTACCACCAACCCCCTCCCCCAAACATTACCTAAACTTTCTTTACCTTATCTTTTCAGTTCCAGGAGTCTGCGTTAGCCAGGCAGTCTCTCTACGTTAAGTTTGACCCTCTAGTCAAAGGATGTCCTTCACCACAAGGTAATGTTAATATCCCTACAAAACAGCTAATTTATATAGTGGAATTCCAGTTACTGGACAGCATGATAATACCGGATGTGTTTCGAAATCGCACACCTACAGAATTATACGTACATGTGCAGCAATTATGTCAAATGTGGATTGCTTTGACTGATGATGAAATGCAAACACGTTTCAATTTATTTTCATGATTATAACAGCACTATACAGACAAAGTTAGTGATTGTGTTATTTTTATTGACTGGTTACCGATTCACCAGTATACTATGTTTGAGCAAATTTCCGGCACAATCCCAGGCCTCTGAATAGGACTTCATCAGGGAATCATATACAAGGTGATTTTGATGAAGGGCACTTTTTATTTGAGGCAAAACAAAAGAGAACTGTAGAAGAATTTAAAGAAGGAACCATGGCAACTTAAGAGGGTACGCACGGCAATTGCCTTGGGTTTTCTCAGACTTGTTCGAGTCTACAATCTCCTTTTAAATGCCTTCCGCAATTGAAGGCTCTTTTCTAAGGTTCTAGTTGTAGCCTACTTTTAGATCTCTAGTATTAGATCTTTTACAAAAATTTGGCATAAAATTACCAGTTTCCTTACAACCTTTTTTAATCTTTAGGTCTAGCTCCGGTGTAGTGAGTAGGCTATCTAGATCCCCATTACAGTGCTGCTTTCAGTTTTGGCAAGTTGAGATTTTTTCCATAGAATATGAAAAGAGAAAATGATAATCCTGGGCAGTGTTTCACCAAGATAAGAAAGACTTTACGAAAGACTTAACGCACGACTGGTATCAGATTTTTGACTGAATGATGAAGATTCCTACACGTATTGCACCCGTTAACGTAATCTAGTCTTTCCTAAAGTGGTGTGTAACTTTAAGGACTATTGGTGAAACATTACCCTGTTATATCATCTCCAGTCCAAAAATACCACCTTTTATACAGCTTTGCTGAAAAGCAGCTTTTAGCTGATAGCAGGTTTTTTTTTTCTTTTACTGTGATTAAAAAAAAATAAAGTACAGTACAATACGAATACAAATGATTGACTTAATTTAATGATTTTACTTGATTATTCTTATGATGTTCAGTACCAGCAGCCCTGCCTGCCCAGGAACCAGAGGGTGGGGACCTACTTCAGATGAAGACTCCATCCCCAAGCCACGTCCTTGACGGCAAAGTCAAGAGAAGAGCTGCGACCAACGACAGCGCCAACACCAGCCCGGAGAATACAGCAGCTGGCAGCAAACGTGTAGATTGCCTGCTCGCATTCACGCCTTCCAATGATCTAGACGCTGAGGTAGGTTTGGAGATAGTCTTTTCATTCATCTCTTAGTGATAAAGCAAATGGTTTACATAATCTCAAATAAAAGGGAAACAATGGTTTGCAGTTATACCATGTTAAAGGTAAAAAGATGTAAGCAAATTTTTCTGAAGGTAGTTTTTTGTTTTGAGATTTGCATGTATGTACAATAAATATATGTGTAGAATGAAGTTTTGTTTTGCTTGTCTTTTCAGGTCAGCAGTGCAAACTCCAGTGCAGAAATTCCCTCATCTGTAGCTGGGCCTGTTAGCGGCAGTGATGAGGGCATTGTACAGGTATGTCTGATTATAAGGTACAAAGAAAATAATTGTTTGGATGCTCTTCAACAACTGGCCCTCTAAAAATGGCCCAACCTGAACTTTTTTTTT
>BQKZ01000765.1:57260-68278 GCA_036244855.1 Temnopleurus reevesii
GGAAATATTTGAAGCCTGAAATATCTAGTTTCATTTCGTGCCAAGATTTAAAAAAATAATTTTGTATTTTAGGAGATATATTGTGCTAAGTACCACGATCCAAAAATGCTCTAGAAAAAGGATACAAATTTATGTGACTCCATCATAATTACACTTTCTGGCGAGCGAGAAACACCAAATTTTTAATTAAACAACTGTTTCTGAATCATTTTATTAAAACTATCACGGTTTTCCGTTTGCTAGCATATTTTCAAATTATTCTGTATAGGTAACACTTACCCTGTATCATAATTTATTACGATAGTTTTTAATGGTTTATATTTATTTTGTTTAATGTTAACCAATAATCTGATAAATAATGGCAATTAATGGCAATGCATTTCTGTTGTCAATGACAATGGTTTTGATGCAATTTGGCCAGTTGTCCATGAATGATTCCTATTTTAAAACCGTTTTATTTAAACCAATTTAAAAAAAATGATTGATGATCTGTGTACAAGAAGCTGGGTCTGGGCCAGAAAAGAAATTTGCTCAGATCATCAAAGCAGTAAAACCAGACAAAGATTTAAAAAAAAATAATAAAAAAGGGAAATAGGAAAATAAATAGGAAGATATTAATGCATAATGGCCTATTGTAATGATGCAACTGAACAATGATTTTCATGCAAATTGGCAAATCATGGTCACTTGATATGACTTATGTCACAAACTTCTCTGCAAGTGGTTTATTTTATCTCATTGTTTAAAAAACGCCCCTTTTGAAGCCATTAACACCCCAAGATGTTATATTTTCCCAAAATATGCATTTTGGGGTTTAAGTAGATTTCTAAAAACAATAAGGCTAATAGGACAACAGTAAAAAAAAATTACTGTTCAGTTATGTAATTTGAATAATGCTATTAGTCATATTTTATTCCAATACATTATTTTAGTATTATCCAGTGAGAAAGTACAATCTTTCATAGTCTACTTTACAGACTGATTGTGCATTTTTAACATTTTAAGTACTTTATAAATGTTATAAACTTTTATCAAGTACTTTTGGATTTGTTTTTCTTCTTTCAGAAACACACTGCATTTGCTACATTCACAGATCATGATGCTGCATCCCAGGTATGAAGTGGATTGTCATGTAATATTGGGGGATGTACAATTTTAGAGAAGTAAACTCCCAAATTGGAACTTTTTCCATCTCTTATTATTTGCAACCAAATTTTTGTATAGTAAGAATGATTAGAGCATATCATGAATCCCCAGTAAGTTTCAAGCATGATCATAATTCAATTCAATTTAATTCAATAAAATTCATGCAAAAGTAGAGTCTTACCTTAAGACATTTGTTTCATGGTACTTTTTTTACTTTCATTTCCTCTTATTTTACTTAATTTTCTGAGTGCCTTGGGTGCCTTATAAGCCTAAGATTCATTATTATGCCAGAAAAGATTTTGCAATTATTATTTTTTATATTATCTCTCCGAAGTAGACATATCATGTGCGGGAATTTACCATTGTCCAAAAAAAAGGAAAGGATGTATTTTAGAGGCGTGTATCATTCAATTCTGAATATTTACGCCAGAAGAAGAAGAGAGAAAGAGGATCACCATCTTAACGTCTCCATCCGAAAGACGGTATGCGACCAGGCTTCGAACCCTTGTACCTTGTACCTTGTACCTTGTGTTCATCACTTCCGGAAAGGTCCTCTTGGAACTACAACTGGAACCCACAAGCAGGAACTAACCCAAGTCTAATGACTGTCCCGAACAGCTTGATTTCAGGCGCACGCCACGGCGCCTCAGGTCCATTTTCTGACCCAGAATACATGCAGGTTACAATGGTCTGGCACTTGTTATCCAAATTAGAAGATGTAAATGAATGATTGCAAAAATAGCAGGGGTCTATTTTTGTCACTTTTGTAACGCAATGTATTCCAACCGTGGTTTGTGTGATGATTAAATGATTTATATTTATTATGTTTTCTAGGCCTTGATTTGTCTCCATATTGGACATACTCTGACTGTTGAAGGAAGCAGGTCCACTTACTACCCCAGAATATTGCAGGGGTGTGGCAATATCCAAATTGGATAATAAAATAATAAATGGCAGGGGTGTACCTACTTTTGCGACGCACTGTATGCCAATTATTCTTTAATTTGTGTGATGATTAAATGATATATATTTATTATTTGCTTTTAGGCCTTGAATCGTCTCCATCAGTTGAATGTCCTAGGACATACTTTGACTGTTGAATTTGCCAAAACAAGGAGGCAGGTGGCTCTAGCAGCTCCAGCTCTATCAGATGGGTTTGTTACTATCTTTCGTCCGTTCTTCCTTGTATTCTGATTTCTCTTCCACTTTATTTTTTTCAGCCCAAATAATACCTTTTTGTATTTTCCCTGTATATTATCATTGTTGTATTTCTTTTCCTTCTCCCACATCTTCTATTTTTCCTGAATTTATAGGGAATATTAAAAAGTACAAAAACAAAATAATAATTTTTTCATTATTCTGAAAGTTTAATGATATGAAAATAAAGCAAGGTTTGCTTCACAGATGATTCAATAATCCAAAGTTTGTACATGGCACATTTAACATTCCAAAGATTAAAAAATCCAAAACTGAACAATTTCCAATATCAGATGAACATGCCTTTAGATGAAGGAACAATATTTTTTTTTCAATGAAGTTTGATAAATAAATTTCAATTTCAATTTCAATCTTCAAACCTTTGAATTAACAAGCCTTATGTTATTTTAGGTCGATCAAACTTTCAAAATAATGATCTGTATTTAACATTTGCAGTTATCTGTTTTTGATTAATGAAATTTATTTCATTTTGGGGATAATAAACCTCATTTCCTTGTTGGACTTCCTAACCTTTTTAATAATGAACTATTGGTATAATGAACCGTGAAAATTACAAACTTTCTAATATTGCACCTTGAGAATAATGAAACTTCTGAATAGTAAATGGTAACTCATACAACATCATGCATTGAAATTACATCAACTGTTTAATTTAAGACCACACTCTGGCCACCTTTCAGATCTGGGAAAATAATTTATAAATCCAATATTTTGAACTTAACATATCAAACTGCTTTCGCTAATTTTAATATGTCGGTGGGGACTTTAATCATTCAATCAAATCTACATTTTAACCCTTAGAATTTAGATTATGTGCTGACATTCATATTTAAAATGCAAAACTTTGCTTATAATTTAATTGATGAAATTTCATTGTTACATTCAGATACCAATCAACCGTGGTGACAAATGGCAAGAAGAAGGAGGATACTCTCTCTGTGGAGGACATGCAGAGAAAGAGCAAGATGAAGACTGTCGCCATGGCTACAGACTTTGGGTATGTAAACAGAGACGCTAAGAGCCAGTGTCCCAAATCTTTAAATTATCATCAACTCCCCTGGGGCAATGATATAATTGAGGATTACAAAGGCGTGAGATCAATGGAAGTGTGAGAATGAGAAAGGGTCAAAAAGCATCAGGGGGGGGTGTTTCATCAAGATTTGTCGCACAGACAATTAGTCAGCGCTGACAAATTCCTTGATTGTGATTGGATGAAAAGCACTATCGCTGACAGTTGCTATGGGAACTGTTGGAAAATGACTCCTTGTCGCTGCGACAAATCTTGATGAAACACCCCCCAGGTGTGGTAGGTCTGATCTGTGTTAACCCTGCGTTACATACGTGATAGACAAAGAAAGTGGACAAAATAAAAGAATCTCTATTCTAGCCTTTGCAGTTTGCCTTGAAGACAAATGGTTTTTCCTGCCATGTTATAAATAAGCCAAATGGGTGTGCATAATGTCTGATAGTGAAATATATTAAGGTCAATTTGAAAATAACCATATTTTTCTGGAATATTCCCAAGGTAGTGGAATATGTGCATATTAGTATGTTAATTGTGTGCATGCCTAAATCAAATAAACCAGCATAATTGCAATAACTGTTTTAAAATGTTATTGCAAGATTGCGCAGAGAAGAGTTAGATAGTGATTTTGAGTGTTATAATATTGTTGTTGTCATTGTCGTTGTTGCTGTAGTTATGATTATTATTGAACATCTTTCCACAGGCTTTCCCATCCTCTCAACCCAAGGCTGAGGTACCACTACCCACGTCCCACAGTCAGCATACTGAGTAACATCGTCAACGCTCTTGCCTCGGTGCCAAAGTTCTACATCCAAACACTTCACCTGATGAATAAGATGAATCTTCCTGCTCCGTTTGGCCCTCTAACTCCAGCTCCACCCCTTGTAAGTGTCTGAGTTAAGTGACCCATTGTGTGAGAACCAGTCGTATGTAAAATACACGTCTATTTTGTTATTTCTTGCTGGTGATTTCTCTGTTCTGGGGAGGACAGAATTTATTCCTTCAATAGAAAATGCTACTTTTGAAGAAAGAAAAATATTAATATTTTCCCTGTTTTGGGGTAAAATTTAATCAAACAAGCTTTCGAATGCTGAATAGTAGTTGTGCTTACATCATAAAATTGATTTTTAACCCACCTCCCATTTACTTTAGCTAAAAATATCCTCTACATTTTCAAAATATGTTGAATGAGAATCCATTTTCATTGAAACATACTAAGTTCCCCCAAAATCAGAACAATGCTAACTGAACTGTTTTGGAATCATACATGTTGGTTGATGTTGATAAATTATATCCAACAAAGCCACCAGAGCTCTAAAAGGAATACTAAATATGGACGAAAATAGGGAAAAAAAACCTTTTACAAATGTGTATGCTTTGTATGAAATAACCCATGAAGTATAACTTTGTTACCTTAATAATTACTCTTTTTTCTTTGTGATAGGAGGATGATTCTATAATTGCCCCTCCAGAACCTGTTGATGTCACCCCTGCTGAAATGGAAGTGTCCAGTTCAAGTGAAGGATCAGAGATTGAGAGTGATGAAGAAAGCAGAGAAGAGTATGTTATTATTTATGTTTTCATGGTTGACATGTAACAGGGTTCCCACAGTCGTGAGAAATCATGGAAACAAATTTGGTCAAGGAAAGTCAGAGAAACGTCAGTAAATTTGGGAGTTTTTCTGTAAAGTCATGAAAAAATCATGTTGAAATACAGGTGTTGGTGAAACCTTAATGATACCCTGTTCATGAAAAAGCCTACACTCATACTCATAGATGTGCATGTTATGAGGAAGAAAGTGGAGGGAATAGATTGCTATGAGGAGAGGTGGAGGCCATCTTAACATCTGTGATTTTGGAAAGCATGCCAGGAAAGAAGCCCTGGAAAGCAGCAATTTGTCATAGAAAAGTAATTGAAAACTCATGTAATTCTGTTTAAAAATGTCTATGGAAAGTCATGTGCCTGCTGAAATGAAGCCTTTTTCCTGAAACAGATGTCAAATCTTTTGTAATGCAAAATGGAGAGGGATGCATATTTCATCGAAATTGACATTGTTTTTGGTCCGATTTTACCAAGATATTTCTCATACGTCCTGATGAGAATATTTCTGATAACATCAGATTAAAATTGAAGAATATATTCATTCATATCATTTTTTTAAAGCTGAACCTCTGAACTTTAGGCAGACCTTAGACCTCCCATTATAATAGAAATATAAATAGGCCTCACGACTTAGGAATAATCTTCCCGAATCTCTCCGCAATACCAAATCACTCAACCTTTTCAAGAAACACCTCAAAACCCATCTTTATGTTTTTCCTAAACAGCGCTTTGTATCCTATGGAATAGCGCTATGTAAATTCAATTATTCTATATTTTATTTATTTATTTATAAAAGATAGGCCAGAAATATTAGGCTGAACCTACCAAATTATGATCATTTCATGGAATTTTCCTTCTGTTTACGTTTCATTTTTCTCATGGCTATAGAACCAAGAAACATCAACGTCTATTAGGTCACACAGCAGTCAAGCGACCTCCCAAGAAGAAACCTACAACTCAACGCAAACGCCCACGTCTCCAGGACATGATCGCAACCGCCGCTACCACCAGATCCGTCCCAACGCCTGCTGCGACACCAGGGACTATAGGGGGCGCCGGCAAGGAGGTATTTGACCCCACAGTGGCTCCGAAGAAGCCGGAGATCAGGCTTGCTGAAAGTATCACCATCGCCATGGAAAGGCAAATTCAACAAGGTATGGACCAAATTTCCAAGAAGGGTATTCATAATTAAATGTTTATTACATTAGGATAAGCGGTACCAAAGTCAATATGTCAGTAAGTACTGTAAAAGCCAATATTTTAGTGAGTGTACATAAATTATAGCAAATTCACTGAATTTCAGACCTCATAACTCATTATCAGAGTTATTTTCACGTTTTGAAAGATTATTGTACACAAGTCCATGGTCATTCTAATGAGTGAACATTTTAGCGAATTCATGGACACGATATTCCTGAAAATAGAACCCAGCAAAATTGTCAGAATGTTTAGCATTCTAAATGTAAAAATACGAACTGCCATCCACCTGTTTAACTGAAAAGCTTTTTAATATTGGAATAGTTTCAATAGATAAATGTGCTTTGCAAGTTGGCAGGTGTAGATTGGTAAAGTTCTTACATCACAACCAAATTTTTTTTTATATATATCTCCTTAGGAGGAGTAAGCAATCCTGAATACCCACCCCTACCATCAGATACCACTCTCACTGAAGAGGTTGGGAGCTTTGGAACATTCCAACCTCCTGTCAAACCATCGCAGGAAGCGGAGGAGGAGAAGAAGAAAGAAGATGAAGATGATGATGAGGATGATGAGGATGATGATGGACCGGAATCATCTGAGTTTATCACCAGGGAGCAACTGAAGAAGAGACTGTCAAAAGAAGGTAGGGTCAGAGAATCCGTCACTCCAATAAATTTTTCTCAATGTTTTCAAACTTTCTAAATTATTCTTTAATCATAATTTGCAATTATTTGTGTGAGCTAATGAATATTATCTGGTATTTCATTATGTTTTCTTCTTTTATTTAACTTCTTGTCACAAATGTGTCAGTCATTTTCATGAACATTGAACCAACAATTCAGAGTGAATTGAGCCTGCTTGTAATTATTTGGCCATGTTTACAAAAGTGACTTTTATATTCTGATAGTTTCATTATTGATCCAGTCTCCCACCACATTTTTAGTAGCAGAAGTCATTTAACTTTAGTATCCATTTGGATTAGATGGTGTTGTTCAAAAGTTGTATTTGATCGCAAATTGCAGTTGATCGTAATGTGCCAATCAAAATCATTGTTTCATGCGCTTCTTGTTGAATGCGCATACTGTGCTCAAATGAAAATGCGCGGTACAATGTGCGAAGTTGCAGTTGATTTGCAGTTGATTTTGAACAACACACCATTAATCCTGTTTGAATATTTTACATATTATGAGAATAAGTACATGTTATGAATGTGTGGACTTTAGTACTCTGGCCAGTGAGATAGATGAAGTTCTTTTGTGACATATAATAGATAACTATTGGATTGTTTTCTGCATATTCCTTGTAGAAATGAAGCACATATCTGTCTTCAAGAATTATACACCAGGCGAACCGACAACTAGATTGTACATCAAGAACCTTTCAAAGCAGATCGAGGAAAAGGTAAATCATCAGTACTGTTATTGTTTATTTGATTTTCATTCAGTTTGTTGACATGAGCAAAAATAGTATTGGTCTGAAGACCTGTATTCGGTTGTTATGGTATGGACAGAAATGAATAAATACTCAAGGTGAGATAGCAATTGAAAATGACCCAAAGCAAAAGGTCCACTCACCAAAAATTAAAAAAAAATGAATAAAGGAAAGGATTGAAAAGGGAAAGGAGTTAGAAGAAAGAGAAGATAAGATGGGGAAGGAGGAAAATATGAATCAGATACACAGTAGATCAAAAAATATAGACCCATGTTGTCAGTAACACGATTGTAGATTACCAAATTTTAACACATAACTCAGAATGTCGATGAATTTGAATAAATTCAACACTTTAATACACTTTAATTGCTTTGCAAAGAAATACCCCACTATATCCTTAATGGATGCTTCTATCACAGCTCCCTTCATTTGAGGTTTCAATGCTTGAAACTCATTTTAGCTCTCTGTAGTGTACAATTGGTTAATTTTCTTAACATCATAGGGAATGAATTCATCTAAATTTCTAGTTGAAGCTGCAAAATGTGTTTCCTGTATCATTACTTGTCAATGAGTTGGTATCTTTTAGATTGAATTGTTAAAGGAACTTTAAAGGAGAATCACCAAGGCATTATCAAGCCTGGAACGTGCGGGTTTTGACGAACGGAATGCGAACGGAGTGCGAAAAGTGATTGGTATTGTGAGATCAAAAAAGGGAAGACATTTCGAGCAAGAATGAAACAAAAATTGGACGAACCAAACAACTTCCACTGAAGCCTTCGAAATGGTTATATGCACACAAATGAAAGTATTTCCCCGATTTNAGTGGCATCCCCATACCCTGCAAACTACTTGATATCTACTATAAATTAATAAGGTAGATTCAACTGAATTTTTTAAATAGGTCACAGGTAAAAACACCAGATTAAACATTGTTTGTATTGTTAATCTAAAATATGGATGGATAATCATAACAAAAAATAATAAGTGCAGTCTGTATCAAATTAATTACTCTCGATACAGTAGGTATCTTGAGGGATGAAATTTTGTAGAGCACTTCTAAATATATTAGTAATTGTGTGCTTGTAATAATTGTGTTGTAATTAAAACCTATATTCCAAGTAACTTATATATTTTTTTTTTTACATAATCTGCACATACCTGAACAAACTTGTAAATGTATTGGTTGTGTATATTATGTTAAGAAATGTCACAGATTTATGGAGTTGTCAATGGGTACATAGTGTGAATTTTTTTGGAAAGCTGGTGAAAGTGTATGCTGCAAAGGCAACTAGTTATCAGGAAATTGGGAAGGGAAAAATAACAACATTCTATATTGAAGTGGAGAAGCAAATTATTCTAACCTCTACCGACTTCAATATTTGTGTAAATTCCCAAAGTAAATGAAAGAACTTCAATTGGTTCCAAAATGAATGATGAGCCATTTCAATCTTCAGATAGCAAGTTGTATCACAATTCCTAGCATCACCCCCTTCACAAGATAAGTTGTGCACCAACATGCAGAGCTTTTACCTAATACAGGTTCACTAGTCTATGATGTTCAGTGCAACTGTACTTGTCCCAATTATTTGTCATGTTTCTTGAAAATTGTTATTAGAATGATTAGGTAATCAACGACTTTGTTGATTTTTGTATTGTGGAATATCTGTATATATGACAAAAATTGTAAAAATAGCATTTCTTGCAATTCTCTCTTTTTTTTCATAGAAGCTATGATCTCTTCTGAACCATTAGACTTTTGTTTTTTGTATAAATAACCATGAATAGCAGGATAATTTTGTATCTTGCAGGCAAGAATTTTCCTACTTTCTATTAATTTTTAATAGGAGAGATTGAACTGAAAGTTATATAGATATACACATCCACCATCTCATAGAGGTATAGATAATAGTGACATGATAAATTTTAAAAAAAGACAAAAAAAAATAGGTCTAGATTGTAGATTTAAGAATCTGTCAGTGTCTAGTTTAGATAGATATGTATTGTTAGAATTAACATGTTGCTGGCTGGAATTGAATAATTCCTGTGTGAAGCACATTATTAGACATTTTACTAATCAATAACTTCATACACCCTTCCTTCTCCTGGCAAGTATACAAATCTGTGTGTGGATACATAGTGAGAGCTAAACATTATTATTGCGTTTTCCTTTTTGAGGTGTCATTGATTGTTATATTGCAAAGTGTCTTTGTAATTTATTGCTGCTATTGCCTTCTGTTTCAGTAGGAAGATATTTTTTATTTTTGCATAGGACTACTTGAGACATTGGGAATTCATGGAGCAAGATTAGATACTATATTTGTGGAAATAGATATACCCAAGGGTCATCTATTATGACACTTATGTCATTAAAATGTGTTTAAATGGATTTAAAAGGGTCTGTATCAAGTATTTCTTGGTAAATTTAACATTTTTTTTAAATTGGAAGTTTCAATGTGTTGCTAAATTCAGCCAGCTATTAAATTTCAAAACATCAACATTTTGACGGACTTATCTTTTATAGACATTGGAAGTAAAATGATTAAACATGTAGCAAAAAGGCTTTTTCACCGAATACCCGTCGTTAAAATTTGAAAATGTCCTATGCAACATTTTATCATATCCAAACTTTTTGGTTTCAGGCAAAACGATTCTCTTGCCAAATTTTCATTGAATTAATCAGATCATAGTTTAGGTTGCAAAGATTTAAATGTGCTGAACATAATCATGATTTGGTTTATGGTATCAAACCATTTCAATTTGAAAGTCAATTATTATTTGGTCAAGCTAACTCAGGAGAACGTCTAGTAGGAATATATCAGAATGAAATTAATTTTTCTGTGTGCATATGGTATTAAATGCTTACATTTCGAAGGAGCCTTATTTTATTTACTTGTAAATACAGCCTGTACATTGACCATTTATTTGATTAGAGTGTTATTACAATGAATGTAATGAGATATCTCGCTTACATTAATGTGTGTATGCCGGACTATGTACAGCTCCTGCTTTATTTTCCTGTGTCCATTATTTGGAGCTTCCTTGAGATTTAATTTCAAAGTTTTCTTTGTAAAATTGATGACAAATTCAAAACTTGTCAAATAAATTTATTGTTGAAAATCTTAATTTTGTTTTTCATCTTTCACCTTATTGCAGACTGAATATTTCACAATCCAAGCACCTTCCAGAAATATTGTTTATCAATTAATAACTCATTTTCAATGATGATGTATATGCAGAGGATGTTGACGATGATAATGATGGTGATGATGATGATGATGATGATGATGATGATGATGATGATGATGATGTGGATGAGGATGAGGATGATGGTGGTGGTGATGGTGATGATAATGACGATGATGATGGTGATGATGATGATGATGATGATAATGATGGT
>BQKZ01000765.1:86420-101858 GCA_036244855.1 Temnopleurus reevesii
AAGAAGAAGAAGAAGAAGAAGAAGAAGAAGAAGATGAGGAGGAGGAGAAGGAGGAGGAGGGGGTAGGAGGAGACGGAGGACGAGGGAAGAAGATAAAGAAGAAGAAGAAGAAGACTTTTGACTTTTCAAATAAAACTTTATTTACAAACAAAGCCAAAACAACTTAGTTAGAAATAAATTACAAAGTTAAAAGAAGAAGGGAGGGAGGGACATGAATGAGGGGAAGGTGAGGAGGTTAAAGAGGAGGAGGAAGAAGATGAAGGAGATGAAGCTGGAGAAGGAAGGAGAGGAGCAGCAAGAGAAGGAAAGAAGGATAACGAGACAAAGAAGGAGATTAAAAATTAGGAGGAGAAAGGAAGTACAAGAAGGGTTGAGGGAGAGGGGGATACATAGAGGAAAGATGCAAAGGAGAGGAAGGAAGATAAAGAGGAAGGAGAGGGAGGAGGAGGTGAAAGAGGAAGAAGATATGAATGGGGAGGAGGAGGAGGAGGAGGAGGAGGAGGCAGATGACAAATAAGAAGAAAAAGTAGGAGTCAGTGATTAGAAAAAGACTGATGGAGAGGGGATACATAAAGGAAAGAGGCAAAGAAGATCGAGGAAAAGGAAGAAAGGAATGTACATGAGGTGAATGAGGAGGAGGATAGAAGACAAAGAAGGGAAATAGTATAGGGGGATAACATAGTAAAACCAGAGTTGAGGGAGAGGGGATGCACAGAGGAAAGAGGCAAAGGAAGAAGAAATAGATGAATGAGTGGGAGGAGGAGTTGAAAGAAGAGTAGGAAGAAGATGAAGGATGGGATGGGGAGGAGAAGGCAGAAGACAAATAAGAAGACAAAATAGGAGTTAGGGAGTAGAAGAAGGCTGATGGAGAGGGGATACATAGAGGAAAGATGCAAAGGAGAGGAAGGAGTGGGAGGAGGAGGAGGAGGCAGAAGGCAAATAAGAAGAAAAGTAGGAGTTAGGGAGCAGAAGAAGGCTGATGGCAAGGGGATATATAAAGGAAAGGGGCAAAGGAAAGGAAGGACAAGGAAGAAGAAATAGACGAAGGAGTAGAAAGAGTAGAAAGAGAAATAGGAAGAAGATGAAGGAGAGAATGGGGAGGAGGAGGCCGAAGACAAATAAGAAAAAAAAGTAGAAGTCAGGGATTAGAAAAAGGCTGATGGAGAGGGGATACATAAAGGAAAGAGGCAAAGGAGATCGAGGAAAAGGACAAAGGGAGTGTACATGAAGTGAATGGGAAGGAGGAGAGAAGACAAAGAAGGGGAAATAGCAGGGGAGTAGGAATATAGTAGAACCAGAGTTGATGGAGAGGGGATGCATAGAGGAAAGAGGCAAAGGAGAGGAAGAAGAAATAGATGAAGGAGTAGAAAGAGGAGTTGAAGGAGGAGAGAAAGAGGAGGAGGCAGAAGACAAATAAGAATAAAAGGTAGGAGTTAGGAAGTAGAAGAAGGCTGATGGAGAGGGGATACATAGACGAAAGAGGCAAAGGAGATCAAGGAAAAGAAAGAAGGGAGTGTACATGAGGTGAATGTGGAGGACAAAGAAGGGGAAATAGTATGGGAGTAGGAATAAAGTAGAACCAGATTTGAGGGAGAGGGAAGATGCAAAGGAGAGGAAGGAGGATGAAGATGAAGGAGATGAAGAAGTAGAAAGAGGAGTTGAAAGAGGAGGAGGAAGAAGATGAAGGAGGGGATTGGGAGGAGTAAGCAGAAGACAAATAAGAAGAAAAAGTAGGAGTTAGGGAGTAGAAGAAGGCTGATGGAGAGGGGATACATAGAGAAAAGAGGCAAAGGAGATCAAGGAAAAGGAAGAAGGGAGTGTACATGAGGTGAAAGAGGAGGAGGAGAGAAGACTAAGAGGAAGAAATGGTAGGGAGAGTAGGAATAAAGGAGAGGGAGGAAGAGGAAGAAGAAGAAGTATGAAGGAGTGGAAGGAGGAGTTCAAAGTTAAGAAGGAAGAAGATGAAGGAAGGGATGGGGAGGAGAGACCAAGAGACAAGAAGAAGAAGAAAAAGAAGAAGAACCCCCAAAAAGGAGGAGGAGGAGAGTAGATGAAGGTTGGAGACAGGATACAGAGAGGAAAGAGGCAAAGGAGAGGGATGAGAAAGATTGGATGCACAGTATACAATGTTTGCATGCAGCGCCCATCTGTACAAAAAAAGAAACAACCTTCCCCTTTTATTTCCTTTGGTTGTTATTAGTTCATGATTATTAGCAACATCTCCATTGTCACTTGACTTAATTGAGACCAGAGTACGGTCGAGTTAGTTACGTAATTGTACATTGTTTAGTGTAATTAGAGGACCCTTCGAACGTGTACAGTGTGTCTCCTATTTTGTACATCAGTCTTTCTCTCTCATCTGTTTTGTTCATATTTTCCCATTGGTATGATATACAAGCATGATATCTGCAGCCCATTTTGAACAAGCAAATCACACCTTTTATGCAACTCTTGCTGATATTTTGTCATTTTGACAATTTCTGGGTAAATTGCCATTCCTTTCTGGCGAAAATAGTGTTTCCATTCATGTCCTGAATATATATTTTAAACACAGAATACAGAAACATTAAATAGAAGGTATAGTTCATATGATGAATTTTAGAATCCTGAATAGATGATGGGTATTCACAAAACGAGGACTTGATGAATACAGAAACCTGCATTAGACAGATTTCATTCACTTTATTGATCAAAACCATTGCTATGGCAACTGTACACATTATGGACCATTAAGATGATGTAGGCTCTATCTGAGATGAATTATTATTTTTTATAAATTGAACATTGTATTGTTGCTTTTCCTCTGCTGGTAATGTGATGATGAATTCATGAAAGCAATCTGCATGCAATGCGATCTTCTCTTGAAAATGTATACATCTCCACTATCCTTTCCATGCTTTGATGATCATGCATGATAAGGGGGCATATGTGTAACATGTTGAACACTTCCCCTGCATCATCATTATTGTTATTATTATTATTATCAATGCTTACCAATAATCATCGATTGTGATTTTTAAAAAAAATCACTCAGTCGGTTGGAAAAAGTTTTTTACATTTTAATAAAAAGGACAGATTGCATGTGAAAAACTGTCCACGCAATATGGAGTTAAAAGCCTTAAAAATCAATGTTTATTTATACTTTTCCTGAAAATGAATTATCAGGTTATACATTTATCACGCTTCCCTATGATCTTATTGTGATTTTTTGAATAGTTTTATTTGAAAAACAAAACAAAAATTCCAGGTCGTGCCATTTTCAGATTGTTGGTTGGACCTGGTTATCCAAATGATTTGTTTTGCTTAATAAAACTAAAGGGGGGAAGTATATAGTTTATCAGATATAATTTGAATGCCTTGCCACATTATGTATTTAAATGCATTCGTTTTTTTAGGGTTGGCGCTTCAGATATTTAATTCCATTGTTAGCTACAGTGAAATTATTCACATAAACCCTTTTTTAATGTAAAATGAAAGGGAATTCACACTTCACACGCATACTGGAAACACATGACAGGAGATGTCATTCAGCAGACGGTCAATTTTATGGCTGTCTATCAGAATAACGGTTGGTTGTGACATTGATAAAGAACCCAAAATACTATGCGGGAATTATCTCACAATTTTGTACACATTCATTGTTATGCCTATAAAGAACTTTGTGAATTTATCAGCTTGTTTCACATCAATTTCTTCATCCTACCATGACTATCTATACCACAAAGTATACACATGAACCTACAATTAATTCAAACGGATCTTTTTGAAAGGATATTTTAAAGAATTGTAATATATTGATCTCATATCTACTCCAGTGTACAATTTTCCATTGCTTGTGGTATTCAGAAATAGATGGTACATGTATATAGGCACAATATTATTGTTATTACTTGCAACAGGCGTGCATGTCATTTTATACTTAGAAACCTTTTACGCTTGCATCCCTTCCTTACAATACATTGCCTGTATAGCGGTTGCTAGGCAACCAGCATGTAGTGCTTTGCTGTCTGCTCTTTTTACACTGACTTTTTAATTTGCTAATTCATGTGACCTTTGTATTATTTGCATTTTAGCCTGTATCTTTGGTAATGGGCATATTTGTGGTAGTTTAGTACTAACAGGCAGTAAGAATTGATTGGTTGTATGAGCTGCATCTGTTTAGTTGAGAAACATGCCATGTATACTGTTCAATATGTGTAAATTTATTTTCATGGAAAAACAGATTACCTACAAGCTATGGGCACAGAGGCCAAAAATTGGTTGTCTGCCCCCCTATGCCATTTTTGTAGAAAAATTGGTCAGTTTTTTTCAATTATCTTTTGAGTATTTTTTACATAGTTTACACAATTCATAAGGGGAAAAACTTCAAATGGGATGAAAAGCTGTAGAGCTTTGAAAAATGTCTTTTCAGGTGATATTTTATGTTAATTTAAAATTTTACAGTGATTTTTCAATTTCAGTGAAAAGCAAAAAAAAGAGAAAAAAAGTTCAGATCAGGACATTTTTAGAGGGTTGGTCGCTGGAGGGCATCCAAACGATTTTGTTGTTTTGTCTTTGCCCTTTACCACAGTTACTCGATATGATGGCTTCTGAGTGGAAATTCATTACGAATATGTAGATGACATACAACATTCAACAACACTTAACAATTACAGAACATTTTCATCCTAAGAGCCTTTTAAAATCATAGTTTGAGTAGTACAGTACAGAGCCAAGAGAGGCTCCCACTTCCTTTTTCGAAAACAAAACAAAAAGAAACTTGTTTGTTTTTTTTTAACTTTTTCCACAAACTTAGGGTTTTGGTCATAGGGGCCAATTAAATATGTCAATCCCCGTTGCACAGATATATCACACCACTGCCCAACTATTCCACAACTTTTAGCCAAATGTACAATGTAATGACATAGTAACTTGAAGTTCATGGAACTAGAAACTTACACCTTAGAATTAGATCAAGGAATACACTATGAAAGTGTACTAAGAGTTCCCTTATTTTGTAAATTCATAATAGTGCATTTTCTGTAATTTTAGTAATTAAATCAAAAAACTAAAATACAAAGTATAAAAAAGATGGCATTTCGAGTACATTGTTCACTTGTTATAATTGCAAATTGCTGACTCATGTTCTGCACAAATGTCTCTACGAGATCACCTCAGATTTTCATTAATATTTAGAATCTGTAAATTTATAAAAAAAAATTTTATCATGAACAGTATGAACTGCAGACTAAGGATTTTTATTCTGTTAATTTCATATGCATTTAAATTCATTTTTTTATTCATTTTTATTCAATGAGCAAATAATAGATAAAGTATACCTCGGGTACAGAAGCTAACAGATCGCGACATAGAGTATGTAAACACCGTAAGTTATTTATACAGAGAAATGGCGCCTTGTTTATATTTAATCAAGTGTGGTGTGCAGGGCAAGATTTATTTGTATTGCATTTATAAACAGAAACGATATGTCAGTGAATGAGATGGTGTTATTATTTCTGTCTCACAAGGGAATTGCCCACACCAAACCAGTGATTTTTTTTATTTTTTATTTTTATTAACACTATGTGTAGGCAACACTTGCGGGCAAAGCTTTATTTGTATTGCCTTTATAAACAGAACCGCCATGTCGATGAATGAGATGGTGTATTTATATTCATGTTGCTGTCACACCTACAGAAAGATTAAATTTGTCCCAGTACCAAACCAGTGATATATATATTTTAACACTTTGTGCAGGCAACACTTGATGGCAAACTTTATTTGTATTGCCTTTATAAACAGAAACGACATGATGGTGAATGAGATGGTGTAATTATATTCATGTTGCTGTCACACCTACAGAAAGATTAAATCTATCCCACTACCAAACCAGTGATATATATTTGTTTAAACTTTTTAACACTATAGGCAACATTTGCAGGCAAGCTTTATTTGTATCGCATTTATAAACAGAATCGACATGTCGGTGAATGAGATGGTGTTATTATATTCATGTTGCTGTCATACCTACAGAAAGGCTAAATTTTTCCCAGTACCCAACCAGTAATATTTTCCCCTACTTTTTGATACTTTGTGTAGGCAACACTTGCGAGCAAGCTTTATTTGTATGCGTTTATAAACAGAACCGACATGTCTATGAATGAGAGGGTGTAATTATATTCATGTTGCTGTCACACCTACAGAAAGATTAAATTTGTCCCAGTACCAAACCAGTGATATATATATTTCTTTAAACTTTTTAACACTTTGTGCAGCCAACACTTGCAGGCAAGCTTTATTTGTATTGCGTTTACAAACAGAAACGACATGATGGTGAATGAGATTGTGTTATAACAGAAAGACTAACTTTATCTGAGTACCAAACCAGTGATGTTTTTTTAAAAATCTTTTAACACTTTATGCAGTACTTTATTTTTTTTATGACGATTTTTTAGGTTACATTTATTTCGACTCCCAAGTATTCATGCTTAGTTAAAAGGGTAGCGTGTCAGTAGATGAAAAAAAAGATTAATTAGATACATGCAACAATGTACATGTACATGTAGACTTTTTTCATTTGTTTAATATTTTACTTTTGATTCATATTGAAAGAAAATCCATTAAAATCAAATACAAGCAAGCATTATAAGCATATGAAATATGCCACTAAGATTCATAAAGAATCAAGTTAATTGGCATGTGTTTGCCCTTAAATCATTTTTTTCCAATAGGAAAATCATATCCATCATATCCATCTGTTTGAGAAGAATAATGCATTTTGAGAGATTTTTAAGGTCCTGGTAAGGCAGAGGCTAATATTATGGTCAAATTATTCCTAGAATGCAGTCAAAACAATTAAATACAAATAATAGTAATATACTGTATTTAAAAGCGAATATCACACACTCGCCTCTATGTGCTGAGTAAAATAAAAACTTGGTATCATCCACCCTCACAATTTTTCAAAAATTTCATTTCTTGGGTAACCAAACTTTTTTTTTCTTGGCATAAGAGGTACACTGTACTTTGCATATTCTTTTATTGTCAAATCATGGGCTTTTCAGAGTTAGAATTTGATGGTATTTTACGTAAAGTGCTGATGCTTGCCTGCCAGCCGTACGTAAACCAATTCACACGGTCTGGCACATTTCTCACCAAGCACTCCTAAAAAGTTGTACATCAGCCAACCACACTAAAATAATTTGTAAGATTCCTCTTCACTTGATTTCTTTCTGACTATAAATGTTGTGTGTAGTAAGCCAACTGAATAAAATGCTTTTAGATGTTTTTTTTTGCTCAATTCTGTAGACTAACTCCATGAAACTACAATTTCCCTTAGAGTATTCATGCAAATACCAAATTCGCATTGACTTTGTGCAAAGACAACCTGGTTCCAGAAGTCAAGTGGTTAAGGATTCTGCTTGTTTTTGAAGTAACTATGTTTTTTATTGTTAAGTGTAAACTAGATTTGATGTCTGATACCATTGAACAAAAGTGAATTATAATGAGAATTAACAAGAGTTTCACTGAATCATAAGGCTACTGGACGATGAAAAAACGGCAATGCCACCAATTTTGGCAAGAAAACCATGTGATTCATTTTCCCTTTCCAGTTTTCTTCATTCTGTAACTTCAGAAAAAAGTGCCTTGTTATGAATTATATTGATAGACAACTATAGCCTTCTGTTTATATTATCTTGGTTTTTCTTCCACTTGCATCATTCGAAAAAATTGTCAGACGTGCCATTTTTCTGCGTGGTAAAAATTCAATTGTCTTTCCAGAATGTACAGACTTTTAAAAGCCATCTTTCCTTTTTCAGTGGATGCAGATTGATTTTATATAATTGAGATAACTATATGCGATCGATGATCATGGTTTCAGGCATCATTCAAGAAATTAAATTCTTTGTTAACTTTCCAATGATAAACTTAGATTGATGTAAGCAAAAGAAAGGTGTGTTTTTAATCCAATTTTGACACGGAAACCATTTTGATTAGCTGACAGGAAATTTTTATTTCAGCCCGTTAAGAACAAAATATTTTGTTGCAAGTTTATCCCAATTCCATTGTACAGCAGATTTTAGTATGTACAAGGTATCAAGATTATGCCCCATACAAATGCAGGTAGACTATGAAAGCTAAGATACATGCTGCGAGGATGATTTACTGACAAAGATCTGGTAGTGTGTAACCACGCTTTGCAAATGGAAATGGTTGTGAATTGAAAGGATGAAGATTTCTAGATGCCCTTGATTATGACCCCGTTCAAATATAGTTTCAAAAAACACATTCCACTAAACTAGTTTAGAAGGCCGATTTGAAAGGCCAGTTGTATCCTGTTCACAGCTGGAGGCCTGTGAAGTGGACTTGAAATACACTTCACGCAAAGTCGCGCTGTTACAGGGCTACAGATAGCTGGCACGTTCTTCTGGTGACTCCTGCTGTGCTCTACCATTGACTACACGCGTAACCCAATGGGTGCTTCACCTGACGGTTAAACCACTTCACAAATTTCATTTGTTCAAATTACCTGCTGAACTGGCGCCCTGTCACAAAATTCACCTTGTGAAGTGGATTTCAAAACCAGTTTGGAAGTCCACTTTCATGACTGCTTGTCCTGCTCACATTAGGGATACTAGTTTCTATTTTTTTAATTTCTGTTAAAGTGGTTTAACGCCATAGATCTGAACAGGGTCTAAATTTCTCCCATATTCTCCTTCCCTTGCAGATTGTGATGATGAAGATAATAGAGAACCTGAAGACAACATTGCACTAGCCCAGCAGGCTGCTACGTCAGGAAACATTCCGCTCCTGATGGAGGCCTTTAACCAAGACCCAAGTGTGCTGGAAAGCTGTGATGAGAAAGGTATATTGATGTGTCAGTGTTCTTGATGATGATAGTGATGATGATGATGATAATGATGATGATGGTAATAATAATGATGATGATGATGATGATGATGATGATGATGATGATGATGATGAGGATGATGGTGATGATGATGATGATGATGGTGATGGTGATGGTAATGGTGATGGTTAGGTAATGATAATAATGATGATGGTGATTGTGATGATGATGGTGATGATATTGGTGATGGTGAGGTAATGGTGATGATGATGATGATGATGATGGTGATTGTGATGGTGATGGTGATGGTGATGGTGAGGTAATGATGATGGTGATGATGGTGATGATGGTGGTGATGATGATGATGATGATGGTGATGGTGATGATAATGGTGACGGCGAGGTAATGATGATGGTGATGATGGTGATGGTAATGGTGATGGTTAGGTAATGATAATGGTGATGATGGTGATTGTGATGATGATGGTGATGATATTGGTGATGGTGAGGTATTATGATGATGATGATGATGGTGATTGTGATGGTGATGATAATGGTAATGGTGAGGTGATGATGATGATGATGATGATGATGATGATGATGATGATGATGATGATGATGATGATGATGATGGACAAAGGTTCAGAGACACGATACAGCATATTCGGTTTATCAAGGGCTACTATAAAACTCATATTTCAGGGAATACATTTTAAGGGGAGTGAGAGCAATTGCTCTCCTAAAGCTCCCCTTAAATGCTTTTTCGGGAGTGATTTATTGAGCCCCTTGTAACCCCAATTTTACTACATGAAGACCCAATTTAGCTCCCCTAAAAGAGAGCATCTAGGAGAGCTATCTGTAGCTCCCCTGCAAATTCTTAAATTCAGTCCCTGATATTTATGATGATGATTTGATGAAAGTAACAATTGATAATAGTGATATGAATGATGATGATGATGTATGGTCCATTTGATTATGGAAAAACCATACAGTTTAAATATTTCTTCTAATGGAAAATTCTGTTTTCAATGTAAGAGCATTCAATGATTATATGATGAAGACATTTCACATTGTATTGCCTTGTACACACCTCAGACTCTCAGAGCACTTTGTTATTAATACCTTTCTTTATTTGTTTGTTTTACACGTTGTTTTCTTTATATATTTATTTATTCAATCATTCATTCATTTATTCATTATTTATTCTTATTGTTTATACATGTGTTATTTTCAAATATGCAATCATTATTTTTCTCTTTTGCTCATTCCTGCAGTGCATATATGTTTAAATTTCTTATAACTGTACATGTATCTATAGTTCAGTGTTTCTTCATATATTTTCTTACTAATTAATTATTTCTTAACAGGGAAGGTAATTGTCCTTTTCCAAGCTGCAATGCATGCTTTCAAAAGGAAGTACTTTTGCGTATATAATATACCAGTTGAAATATCGCCAGGTGATGGGAAATGATAGCTATTTTATAGAAGTCTTGAATAGCCTGTGTAAAATGCATAAAGTCAAGTACTGTGAAAAGCAAGAGAAATCAATCAGTTTGCGGTGGAGATACAAATGCAATTTAAAGGAAAAGGTACAGAGCTTCCAGTATTGCCTGCTCTGGACAGGGTGTACCAATAAAAACTTTACACATTTGAAACAGCTGTCAAAATTGATATCAAAGATTTTTACACTTATAGATGCTCTATAATCATATTGATCAGGGGCCTGTATCATAAAGTTGAGTTTGTGATCAATTGCAAACTTTAGAACATGATTTCCCACAGACTTGCGATTGATATCGATCGTACACTTGATTTGAAAGCTTTATGTTACAGGGCCCAGCTGGTATCAATTACATAATCAATTTTCATTCATGCTTGGATGTTGCGCTAAAATATGAGGCGATGTCAAACAACTTATCAGAAAAATTATTCTCACTAAAAGAAAATTCCTCAAATCTTGCATTTATTTGATTAAAATTGTTCATTTGACTTGAATGACAGATTTAACACATTGTTAGAGTTTGATATTTTTCATTAATTTAATGATGGTGGGTTAATTGATTATTTTTTTAATATTCAATCAAACACATGAACCACTTGCTGAATTATTGAGGATTGATACTTTTTAACACTTTGGTGGAGTTATTCAAAAACATCTTTGGGAGAGAGAATAATAATAATATAACAATAATAATAATAAATTATTACCAAAAAATAAAGTGGGTAAAAAAAGACAATAGCTCCATACGCCGTGAATTGAACAGTGCGGACGTAACAATCACAAGCCATTTCAGATTCGAATAGTATTAGAAAGGAGCATTGAATTTGTGTTCGACTTAATTCTATGGAAATAGTTTATATAGTGTTATACACTGTTCTGGATGAAAGGCAAGAGTCAGAACCACTACACCATGACGCTTCCACATATGTTTTCCTGTTGGGAATAAGCAAAGGGGGTTCTTTATTTGATGGAAATGTAATTTCTCATTAACCTATTAATGAAAAAGAAAGTCTGAAAACAATTCGAGCACATCACCAATAATTCATGCTGAGAGAAATTTCTCTTAATGAGACCAATTATTCTAATGAAAAGTTTTCGATTGCTTCATGCCTATTTTGGCGCAAGGCATTTTTGATACCCTTAACATTTCGTCCGTGTTCACCCAAGCATGAATGAGAATTGATTATGTAAGTGTAATGTGATAGATATGGTTATGAAGTATCTAGAAATTTGAAAATCTTCTGATAATTGTCTGAAAAGAAAATTTGAAAATGTTAATTTTTTCTATACATCCTGTAGGGCTGTTTTTTAAATTTATCATAAATGATTGATCATTTGGTTGTAATAATATCAAGTCAAAATGCAGTTTTCCTGAGCTTTGCTGGGATTAAAAGAGGGGGGGGTGGTGAGAAAGGAAATGGAATTTGAAGAGAGAGATAGAAAGAGAGAGAGAGAAAGAAAGAAAGAGAAAGAGGTAAATGCACGCACACACACACACACACACACACACAAACATACATACACAGGGATAGAGAAAGCGAGAGAGAGAGAGAGAGAGAGAGAGAAAGAGAGAGTGATGGGCGTACATCACAAATATTGTGTGTGACAAATTAGATTGATGTCAAAATATACAATAAATGAGTTGTGTTGCATAAAGCTGTTCGTAGATCCACCATGACTCTAGAAACGACAGGTTGCCCTTTCTCAGGTGCAGTTCAGCGACAGGAGTTATCGGTTTATCCCCACTTCGTCCAATGCCATCTCGCCCAATGACCGTTTCGTCCAAACGCACTTCGTCTAACATTAGGTCGTCCAATTACCACTTTGTCCATTATTCATTTCGTCTAATAGCCGCTTGGTCCAATAACCAGTTAGTCCAATATCCTGTTCGTCCAATAGCCATCTCGTCCATTAACGTTTGGTCCAAGAATTAATTCGTCCAATAGCTATTTGGGCTAACAACACTTCGTCCAATCATCAGTTTGTCCAATATCACCTTGTCCATTAACCATGTGGGCTAATCCTAGTTGGTCTAATAGTCAATTCGTCCAATTTCCATGTGGTCTAACTATTATTTGGTCCATTATCTTTTTGGTCTATAACTAATCCGTCCAATCATCATTCCGTCTATTTTCTTCTGGTTGGTCCAATACTCGCCTGGTCTAATAGCCAGTCTGTCTAATAACTATTTACACTATACACACTTGGTCCAATTACAATTGTGTCTAATCCGTATGGTATTCATGTTTATTTAAAAAAAAAAACATTGTTTGGGTACCGTAATACAGTGTATCTGAATGTCATTGACAGCAATTAAATACAAGACTTGAATGCATGGACCAGCGAGATGTCAGTAACNGGATGTTGCGCTAAAATATGAGGCGATGTCAAACAACTTCTCAGAAAAATTATTCTCACTAAAAGAAAATTCCCCAAATCTTGCATTTATTTGATTAAAATTGTTCATTTGTCTTGAATAACAGATTTAACACATTGTTAGAGTTTGTTATTTCTCATTAATTTAATGATGGGTAGTTAATTGATTATTTTTTTAATATTCAATCAAACACATGAACCACTTGCTGAATTATTGAGGATTGATATTTTTGTACACTTTGGTGGAGTTGTTCGAAAACTTCTTTGGGAGAGAATATAACGATATGAATTATTTCCGAAAAATAAAGTGGGTTAAAAGACAATAGATCCATACGCCGTGAATTGAACAGTGCGGACATAACAATCACAAGCCAGTTCCGATTTGAATAGCATTAGAAAGGAGCATTGAATTTGCGTTTGACTTAATTCTATCGAAATAGTTTATATAGTGTTATACACTGTTTGCAGTTCTTATAAAGTGCTAAATCACCTCAGTTTGAAGTCTCTAAGCGCTCTGCAATTAATGCAGTATTATTATGCCAGCTTTAGCAATAGCAGCTTGTGAGATGCTATGCATTTCAAGGAATATATTCTTACCAGGTACCTCACCTGGTTGAGTGCAGCAGAATGTGGATGAATTTCTTGCTGAAGGAAATTAACGTCATTGATGGAATTTGAACGACGAACCTCTGATGGCGAGAGACTGAACGGCCACTTTACCACAACATATCCAGATGTGTGTTCGTGTTGGGAATACGCCAGGGATGACTTTATTTAATGGAAATTCATTTCTCATTAATGCATTATTTAATGAATAGGATCAATAAAACTTTGAAGAAATTCTGAATTTTTAAAATCAACATTAATACATGTTTAGCAATTTTTTTATCTGAATGAGACCATTATGTTCTTATGAAATGTATAAGATTGGTTCATGCCTATTTTGGCGCATTTTGATACTCTTGATATTTACAGTGATGTTCACCCAAGCATGAATAATATGATAATAATGATAATAGATGTAATTTATATCGCGGACATATCCACTCTGCTGAGTGCTCAAGGTGCTTTAAATTAAAATTTATTATATAAGTGGCACGTGATAGATATGGTTAAATAAAGTATCTTTAAATGTGAAAATCTTCAGAAAGCAGTCTGAATTGTTTTCCAAAAGTGTAAAGTTGTGTTTTGGTACACTTTGTTAAGCTTTATATAATTATGATTTGGTTTTAAATTAATGTCCAACTATGCAAAACGAGTTGTGTTTAATAAAGCTGTTTGAAGATCTGCACATGACTCTACAAGCGACTGGTTACCCTTTCTCAGGTGCAGTTCGGTGACAGCAGTTATCGTTGAGTGCAGGGAAGGATGCACATGCTTGTGCTTACTTCTACACATAGTTTTATGGAACACAGCCCTGAACTGCAAGGTTTCATTGCAAATTGATACTTCAAACATTCTCTAATTACAAACGTAAATGTCACCTGTGTCACACTGCCAATTAGCATAGCTTTAGGGAAGGACATAATGTTAAAGATAACACCAAGTCCGAGTGAAGAAATCCAATTTTGATAGAAAATGGTATTATAGATCCTACAGTGTAAAGATGTGCACTTGTGAAAAATCTTTCAAAATGCAGTTTATAAGAGATGTTGTAGAGATGATTTACTGTTTACTGTTTCCAACTGACAAAATTAATTTGCATTTACAATTAATAAATAAACTCTAACTTGTTTTATCAAGGATATTATTAGTCCAAAAAGGTAATTTGCTTTTTATATTTTTTATCATTTACCAAATTCTTGAAACAGAAAGACCTTTATGACCCTTGAGAAATTACATTTTTATTGAGCTTATTGAATGCAATCACACATTAAGGGGGTGTTGCTCAAATTCAACTGCAAATCAACTGCAAGTTTGCACTTTGTAACGCGTATTTTCATTCGCGCACGGTATGCGCATTTAACAAGACGCGCATGAAACAACGATTTTGATTGGCGCGTTCCGATCAACTGCAACTTGTGATCAATTGCAACTTTTGAACAACACCCCCATAGTCTAAGTTTACTCAATAATTGCCTACTTACTCATCCCTTCAAATTGTGGTACTTCAGCTTTCAAGAGGTGGAAGTTATTTATTTTTTTTTATATATAAGGCCCCAAAAATGTTGGATTACCCAAGAATATAATTCTTTGAAAAATAGGACTGGTTGGTTAAAAAAAAATATTTTTAACACTTTTCGTGTGGAAAATAAGACTTAGAAGAGAGAGAAAGCGTAAGGGAAATGTGAAAATTGTTTTTCAGATTGTTTTTCACTGGTGATTTTTTTTTTATTCAAGTGAATATAGAAAAGAATCACATTATACAAAAAAATGGTCCTTGAGTGGGCAATTTTAGATAATCGGCTGATTAGAGGACAACCAAGAAAATTGTTTTCTTCGCACGAAGAATAAGAACTAATGAGATGCATCTGAAGTGGATGGTTATGACAGGAATCTCATCTAATTAGGAGAATAATGAGGAATATTGATATATGTGGTTGCATTCATTTAGAACCTCAACGCCTAATACATACAGGGTTTCTGCCCCCCCCCCCCCCCCCCCTCTGAAACTGAAGACCCTTTTATTCTCTTACTAGTACATTACTATATTTACATTGTAACCCATCAAAACTGCCGACACCTTGGCAGTTCTCCAGCAAACGGAGGAATTCAACAAAGAAGAAGAAGAA
>BQKZ01000765.1:112066-130323 GCA_036244855.1 Temnopleurus reevesii
CCCCCCCCCTCCTCAAGAAAGCCAATATTGCCTAGATGCAATTTCATGTTTAGTTATGTAAGTGCACATATCAAACTTTATATAGGTATGAAAAGCAGACCAGTGTACATTTGTGAAGTTGCACAAAGTGCATACGGTGGAACCTCATTCCTCATAAAGAGTTTGCTTATATTAAAGCAATCTTCTTCAATTTAACTGGTCCTAGCTCTCAATAGCTTGTTCGTACCCTGGTATGATAGGAAACCTGATTGACATTGTCCGAAGGACCTCATTTTACAGAGGCTTCACATTAATAACAACAAACTGCTTACATTTTATCAACTGTCATCCCAGTAGGCCTTGCACTAACATAATGGCAAGGGCTTCATAATATTGTGAAGTACATGTAGTCTCAAAATTCAGACTTAAGACTATGCACAATGCAGAAAACCGAAGCCAAGAGTCTGACTGCAGACTAGTCACTTCCCACCAGGTCCCTAATTACTTTGTATAGTGTGGCAATGTGAAGATGAATTTCTTACTGAAGAAATCAACTCCACAGATGGGGGGTGCATGCAATAGGCGAATTCATCGTATGCAAATTTATATAATCTTCTTACCAATGAGTGGTGTTACATTATTGGTATTATTATTATTACCATTATTAGTGTTATCATTATTATTATTATTATTACTATTATTTATGTGTGGCAAATTCAATAAACAAGTAAGTATCAATTAAACTGCAATACTTGGAATCCATTTTGCATGTACAGTCAAACCTGTATAAAGTGGCCACTGTCTACAGTGACCACCTAACTATAGTGGCCACTGAAATTGATTCCCTCCAGGTGAAAATGCATGTTATAGAACCTGTCTATAGAGGCCACCTGTCTACAGTGGCCACTTTTTCTGTTTCCCTTGGGGTGGCCTCTGCAGACAGGTTTGACTGTATTTCTTTCAGGCTGTCAAGAGAAACCCTTTTCTCCAGAGTACACATAAATTTTGCATCTATACACCCATTAAATGTCAAGAGCCATGTCTGGACAAGCTTTATTGTTTTAGATAATTTTTCAATGGAAAATTAACAGTGCCTGATATGATGAAATAAAAATAATAATTTTAATGAACATAATTCACGTAATGATGAAAACAGTACTATTACAGGCAATTTGTATAGTTCACATATTCACTTTAGGAGTGCACAATGTATAGTAACTGGATTATATGCATAGCATGGATTTAGGGATAATTTTGAATACTATAGCAAACAGCTCTTCAAATTTAAATTCAGGTATTTTCTCACTATCCACTCTGCCAATCTTCAGGAAGTTGGAGAGTTGAATTGAATTTCTTTTCTTCTTCATAGACATAATCAATACAAAATAACATGACAAAGTGATAGAATCAAAGGAGGCGAGTACCCTGGAAGCATATAGCTTGTGTTTGGATCGCCTTAACAACAAGATACAATTCTCTAAAATTATTCTAATAGTTTTATGCTTACTGTGGATTCAAGTTCAAATACATAAGTAACAAAAAGAGGAACATTCTTCTCCATTAGCGGAAATGACACACAAGTGGGTACGTAAATGGTAACTGTAAATTGCCAATTTGTTAGAAAGAAATAACATCTTGTTGTCACACTTAGAATATTTTCAATTTGTTTGCATATTCTCGCTGCACAAATATCCTTTGTGATGATGTACCTCACTGGTTATTTGTTCCTTAATTTTTCTCTGGGGACTTATTTGTTGGAAATTGCATTTGTTAGAATAATCCAAACGTCTAATTCCTCCTACTAATTTGGCACAAAGTATTCATCTGAAACTTTATTGTGAAATGGTAAATGTGCCCCTCCTCATTTCTGAGAATTATGTTGATATTCTTAAATAGTGTGATATAGTACACTCTCTCAAATGATATATGAGAATTTAACAAAAAAATTTACATTTGCACTCTTTGTAATGATCTTAGCTGGCTCAAATATTACAAGCGATCATGGAGGTCACTACAAAAAGAGAGAAAATTGTATTCTTTAAAAAAGAAATTGCTTCTTGAATGAAAATTTTTGCTCACATGATTAAATTAAGCATGCCAACTTGATATTATACAATATGTGAGAAATGTATGTCCAGAAGTACTTTTTAAAATATGTAAAACATTCATGTTTCAAAGCCAAATAATCTAGACTTCCATTGCCCTGTGCTAAATTCACGGATGCTAGTTTTCAGGCAAAAGTCTGTACTCACCTGTCGGTGTATATTTATACACGTCTTATATATAGCCATCTCTATGAAACTACTTCTCATCTCTGATGGTTATCTCTGTCTCTTCAGTCTATATTTTAAAAAGCCTGCTATTTCAGAATCGCATTATTTCCGAGGAACCTACCAATTGCAAGCTAAGCTTCTTAGTGGGTATTTCTCTTTTCCTCAAATATAAATTTGCAATGTTATAACTTCAATGTTATCAGTTTAATGATTACATATATCAGTATGATTAATGTAATACTTATCCAATGTTGATTTAAACATGGATAACATATTTCCTATTTCCTTTGAGCCCTGCGACGAGCTTTGAGTGTGAATGATATGAAGGAATTTGGCAATGATGTTATAATTGCAGTCCATCAGACACCTTTCTAGATTAGAAGGAAAATTCTTTGTTTCTATCATTTCAATTTAGGACACTTTCAGCCCTACTACAGTCTTTGAGTGTGAATGATATCAACGAGCCTGACAACGAGGGTATGACGGCGCTTCACTGGGCGGCTTTCCACAATCGTCCTGAGCACATCCAACTTCTCATGCTGCGAGGGGGAGACATTTATCAGACGGACATTGACGAAAAGACACCGCTACATTGGGCCAGTCAGGTATGTGTGTAAGGTGTTCCAAAAAGTTGTTTGGTTGCTATTGCTAAAATTGACTGAAAATGCAATGTATGCTGTTAGACAAGATTTTTTCCAAGCATTGAATTCTATTTTGTTTTTATTTATCTAACAGGAAAACTTTCAATTAGTCAAAAGACTATTTTTCAGCAAGTCAATGCATATAAAAAATGGACCAAGTATGAAACGTACAATAGGCCTAATAATAGATCTCAGAAAAAAAAATAATAAAAAAATGTCCAAAAGTTTATAAATTTTAAACGTGTAACATAGAATTATACAAATTTTACGAATTACGTGAGGTGGCAGCACTTTAAAAATGTGGAGCGCTTGCAAATTCGCATTCTCTTTTTTATTCTCTATGAGTCGTTCATGAATGAACAGCATTACGCAAAAGTGGTATGCAAGGAAAATGTACATTGGCTAATTGTTGTGAAATGTTCATGTAAGGAAACTTACAGGATTTGCAATTTAATCTTTGAAAGGCAGTGCCGATTTTGAATTCCTTTGACAGTCCTTTACTCCCTCTCTTCCGATGCTATTTTTATAGTTGGTCTATGTTGTTTATCCTTCATGCAAATTTACTGTTTGCCACACTTCCCCTCCACTTTTTTTCTCCTTGCCTTTACTACTATCTGCGGAATCCAATGCCTCTTTTTCTCTTTCTTGCAAATGTTCTATTTCCCATATTCCCCTCTATAATTTCCTTTTTATTTTGTCTGTTTAATTCCATGTCCTTCCCTATTTGACTGCATTTTTTCATTCATGTGCATTAAAACATAAAACATACAACCCCATCCTCTCTCTCTCTCTCTCTTTCTCTCTCTCTCTCTCTCTCTCTCTCTCTCTTTCTCTCTCTCTCTCGCTCATGTCTTTCTGTCACTTTACAACATCTCCTTTGCAACCATGTTTTTTCCTATTTTCTCACGAAACCAACCATAATTTCTCTCTCCCTCCCTCCCTCCCTCCCTACCTACATGTACTTCTCTCTCTCTCTCTATTGCTCTTTCTCTTTCCCTCTCTAGCGAGGCGTAATCAAACGAGATATCATTTTCACCATTCATCACTCCAAAAACCACTCTTTCCTGTATTGCCAAGAACCCCAAGGAAACTCCCATTGAAAACATATTTCTGGCTTGGAAAGAAAAATATCACCAAAAGGTCATGGAAAATCAATTATAAAACGCCAGAAAATATGTTGTATAGTGATAATGTGACGTGATCTCAGTGAAATCAAATTTTAGATGGCTTTTATTGATCCCATATTCTAGATTCAAGATTTAAGATTATTTTGCAGATACTTGCCTAGAATTAATAAATAACATGATTTAATTTAGAATGTTGCAGCCTGCAACAGTCACAAATATGATTTTATTCTAAATGAAAGATCCTTGAAAGAAAATTAAATGGTTTGGTTGAGTGATTTATTTTATTCTAAAAGCAATCATATCTGGAAGTCAGAATCTCTTCATAATTCAAATAAAAAGGCACAATTGATTATATGCAATTTATATAGCGCACGTATCCACTCTCATTACTGAGTGCTCAAGGTGCTTTACATTATTATTACCCTGGCTTTAGCCTGGCAGCCACCTTTTTGAATTTACAGCAATGTTTCTACAATTATATTTTGCTTAAAACTGAAATAGATCTATTACATTATTTATTTCCATAAAAATAATATCGAATACAGTAGAACCTTGTTATAAAGAGGTCGGATATAGTGAGATACCTATTATAACAAGGTGATTGTATTGGTCCCAGCTCTTTATACTTCTTTGTTTTTTCCCTGATAATGTGAGGAACCTGATATAACAAGGTAATATTCAAAGTCCCGAGGACCTCGTTATAAAGAGGGGTCACTGTGTATTTTTCAAAGAACTGGTGATGATCCAATTTGAGCCATATAGACCTAAGAAATTTTCATTTAACACAATAGAATTTTTTTTGTATATCAAAGAAGGTCATAGATAATAGATTCGTAAGCCGTGTATTCAACTGTATGGACACAACAATCTCAAGCAGGTTCCGATTTAGAGGCGCTGTGGTGTAGTGGTCATGACTCTCGCCTTTCAACTAGAGGGTCGTAGGTTCGAGCCCCACCCAGGGCGTTAATTTCCTTCAGCAAGAAATTCATCCACATTGTGCTGCACTCAACCCAGGTGAGGTGAATGGGTAACTGAAACGCCAAGTGCGCTGCATGGTGACTGCCGGGCTAAAGCCAGGGTAATAATGCTGCAATTGTAGAGAGCTTAAGGAATTCACATGAAGAGTTTATAAGCGATATATAAAAGCCGTTCATTATTATTATTATTACAAAGGACCATTGAATTTGCGTTCGACTTAATTTTACGGAAATAGTTCATAAAGTGTTAATTTTCATTTTAATATTAGAACAACAAGCACTCATGCCAGTTCACCTGTAGTGCCAATGTCAACCAGGGCTCTTGGCAATTTTTGCACTGACAATTTACTTTGTATTTGGATGTGTGTTTCACAAAGATGAGAATTACCCATTTCCATGGTAACCAATGAAGCTCTAGAAAGTTGAAGTACTGATAAATTAATCAAATATTTTAGTGATAATTGCCCTCCCACTTTCATATTGCACAAACACGAACAAAATGCACAATAAATGATGTTATATGGTTTGACTTTATTATATTCAAATCACTCACAATTAAAAAAATATGTATATAATATATATTTTGCATTAAGGATATTTTCTTATTTTTTATATCCAAATGCAACTTTTACATTTGGAAAGCTTTGAATCTCTATTGTTAAACAAACATATCCTACAATGAATTCAGAAAATGTAATTGTGGCAAACTATTTTGATTTCAAGAAATATTTTCCAAAGAAGATGATTGAAAATTGTGATCAAAAAGAAAATTTCTGGCCCAGACCTTGCATTTAAAGCTCAAGTATAGTTTTGGTAAAGAATAAGAAATGTGAATTTTGGGGATGTTTATCTTGGCATATAATTCTTATACACATTTTGAGACCATAGCATACTTTTTATGAACTGATTCTTTTGAAAATTTGAATTTGACTGTTTAAAACGTATTTAGCGCCCTCTCTGGTTATAACAATATTTTGCTTGTTATTGGGCATACACAAAGCTATTTCCTAGATTTGACAATAGAATGATAAAAAGGTATACACAACAAATAGATTCTGAAATTTTCATCAAATTGTGTGCATGGAAGTTGTCCTTTATCAAGAAAGAAAATATTGAATTAGTGTTGGGGGACACGACACTGAAATATTTCGCACTTTTTAGGTTGTAGCTTTTCCAAAACTTGTTCAACATGTTCATAATACTATATATTTCATTTTATATAGATTTGAAGACAACATTTGGCGATAAAAATATTCGCTTTTACCAAGACTTTACTTGGGCTTTAAGTGATGTAGAAAATCCTTTATTCCCCTTTAAGGTACTATTTATTTAGGAGAAATTATACAAATATTAACAGTGAAAAATGTGGTCCAGGATCAGTATAGTGACCAGGAGGCCATTTCATGAAACTTTGTCAGCAACAAATTTAGTCAGCGGAGACAAATCCAGTGAAATCCTTGATTCTGACTGGCTTAAAAGCACTGTAGCTGACTGTCGGGAAATCCGCTCTTGTCGCACTGACTAATTTTTATGAAATGGCCCCCAGGACATCGCCTTGGCTGAATTGATTGGTTGCCCCCATGAACCAACCACCTGAAAAATTAATATTTTTTCCCTAAAACCTATTGCCCAATGCTCTTAGGCTCTTCACTCCCTTCAATCTTGTTTAAACCTTATTTTTCATAGGAACTGTGTTCGCATTCTAATTTTTTCTGAGTAACCAAAGTTTTTTTTTAAATGGCTTGGATGGCAACCAATCAATTATTTGTTTGGGTCTAATTTGGCCTTGTCCCACGAGGCCTAATTTCTGTTGTGTAGCCATGACACAATGTTTTTTAGCCTTTGAACATCATCATTGATAGTATTTGAGTGAAACATGACTGATTATTATTTGTACAGAGAAATGTTGTTTTTTCACTTAATCCCATGTGGTCTAATTTCTGCTGTTTATAATGAATTTAGCATATTTTCTTTTAGGCAAAGCATTATGACGTGAGAAAATCAGATGCCAATTCATGTCCTAATTTCATACATTTACAGGGGTATTACAATTACAAGTTGCAGCTGATCGACAACTGCCAATCAAAACTATTGTATCACAGTACGCGTCTTGTCAAAAATGCAGACACTGTGTGAATGAAAATGTGTGTTTCATTTTGTAACTGATTTGCAATCAGTATACGATCAATCACAACTTTATAGAAACAACCTCTACATTTATGTGTCTAATATAACAATGAAAATAAAACAAATATAAGATCAGTGAAAGTAGTTTATTCCCAAGTACTTTGCTAAAAATAATCCTGCCATATATCAATCCTGCAACACTTAAACCATCATCTAACTATTGGGGATGTGAAATATATTTTTAAAATGTCGAAAAACCTTTTTGTCGCAGAACTTCTATTCTTGATACTCCAATCTTATGCTAATTTCTTCAATTGAGAAACTGTATTCCACACTTTTAAAGTATATTAGGTTATTCTCCTCAATCTGCATCTTCATCTACACCTACACTTGTGCATATATACCCACATTATGGTTGCCATGACGGCAGGATGGTGCAAAATCTGTTCTTTTTTATACCCCTTGAATACAATGCCATCGATCTTCTGCTCATAGGCATGCACACCTGACGGTGCCTAGCAAACCAAAACAAATATTTAATGACAAGCGCTCTACACTATAATGTACACATTTCAGGGATAGATAATGCTTGTACAGGCAGTGATAAGTTAACATGCAATTTTATTAACCTTATCAGATCTCTTTGAAGTTTACACAAGTCATTTTGTGGGCTATTTTTGTTAATTTTATTGAGAACCTGGGGCCAATTGCACGAAATAGTTTAGCTATCCTCTTCATGCTAAGGCGTCGGAAGTTCTTGCGCCACCCTCCTAACATAGTCGTATTGATGCTAATGTCTATGTTACGACGATGGCACAAGAAGTCAAGACGTCTTAGCAAGAAGAGGATAGCTAAGACCATTTCGAGCAATCGGCCCCTGAAGTAGAAGAATTGAGTGGCAATAAGCTATAAATCAAATTTATTTTGTTAGAATTTAATCATATGTTGTTCAAAGTATTCATTTTTACACTCATTCTTCACCTGTCTAGAGCATTTCTTAGATATACTTGTTACAGCAATTAAAGGGGAACTTCATCCAGGCTTTGATGTGCTGTCAATGAATGAAGAAAAATAAGATGAACAAACTGAAAATTTGAGCATAAACCAGATAACTCATTCAGAAGTTATGAATTTTCAAAGTTTTGATTTCCATCTATAGTGGGCTCCTTGAGTTGGCAATCCTACAGGTACAAAATGGCTTCCAACATGGAGAACTCTCCATTCGCTCTGTACACAGAAATATAAATGTTGTTCCTTTAAAAAAAAAGTAGAGAAGGAATCAGCAAGATTCATCCCAAAATACATGCAGAATCAGTATTTCCTTACTATAGTTGAACAAAATATTAAAATATATTTATAGAAAAAGAAGAAAATGTGAAATCCGGTGTACAAAGTTAATGGTGAGTTCTCCATGTTGGCAGCCATTTTGTGCTGCCAATATCTACTAACAGAAAATTCATGTCTGGTTGTTAATCCCCTTTTAATATATGAACACCACATTTATTCATCTGTTCTCGTGGCCATGTTGTGTTTCAATAACATTCCATTAATAGACGTGCCCCATAGAGTATATTGCTAAGCTGAGGCATGATTTTTTTTCTTTAACCGTTAGTGAGCTACTCTATTTTGTCTATTTTCTTGACAACCTGAAGGATTGAATGGCAATACCATTTAAATTAAAATTCATTGTTGTCTGAATAATTATTTTTACAATCATTTCATGTTCAACTGCTGAGAGGTTGATATCAAGATATACTTTGTTTATACATTTAATATCTGAGCCACACCTTCTTTCATGAATTATTCCTTCTGCCCAGCAGTGTTCATTCCAACGTACTTCTGGCTAGGATGAATATAATCTGCACCAGTGGCCATTTTGTGTTACCTATAAGTCCTATAATTTCTACTACAGTCCAGACATTGATTAAACAAATTGATGAAAGTATGGTTAGGCGTTTATAGACATGCCCGACAGGTAGCAGATTATATTGCATAGCTGAAATGTTAAATTTTTGAGAAGGGCATTTCAACCCTAATAGTTTATGGATTTTGCTTATAAATGATTCAGAATGCATAATGTACACTGTAGTTCTAGTTGCAAATGGAATAGAGGATTTAACGCTGCTTTTACAGACCATGAACCACTCCAGTGGTGTTAAATCATGGTCTGACGTCAATTTGGCATTATGGGATTTTATATAAAATTGTGCTTGAGTAAGAGCTGAATTATGCATGGCATTGCCTCTAACCATCAGACTGGGTCGGATTTTACAGCTTATCGTACAGCCATTGTATTGTTTCATGCTGAGCCAAGTTAAAGCTCCAATGCTGTAACAGAATTTAATGTACCAAATGGGTAGAATTAATAAAAAATCTTTATGTTGCATCATAAGCAGGTCTTATTGATTAAAAGAAAAAGAATATTATTCAACGCTATAAAGTTTTTTGTAAAGCTACTAATGGTATTCAATATGTCTGGGATTCCTTGTTGCACAACAGTACTATTCCCCCTGAGAAATGATCCTTTCGTTGTCTAAATCACTTTGTCAGTCAGGAAACAAAAATTTCTGTTTTATTTTTAATTTGTAAAAGCATTTGAAAAATAGAAAATAATGCTTTTAAAGTGAAGGAAAGTCAAGGAACACCAACATTCCTGCTTTTAGCAACTTGAGATCTTCCACCTTTAGTCCATTTTCAATTTCATTTTCATTTTCATTCCCTCCAGACGTTACGTTTCTCCCTATTTACTAGTGGTTGTCCCTTTTTTCTTATGTTAATGTCTGGTTAATAAGGCTAAAAATGTGATTTGGTTTCCCTGGAATGCCATTTGTTCTAACACAGTCAGTCAATTTGATTTTTCCTGATATTTTAAAGCATTCTATTATTGAAATAAGAATTCGATTGAAGTGAAAAGCCACTGACAGAACATCTGCAAAGGACTATGTAGGTTGTATATCACTCTTTTCTCTTTTTTCTTTTTAAATAACTATGATTTTTTTAAATAAAAAAATGGAATTAAGAAAAATGATTCAGTTCGGGACGTTTTCAAAAGGTTGGTCAGTGGATAGGAACCAAAAATGTTATTTCTTTAGCTTAAATTTCAATGTGAGTTTAATGGACCAAGATGAAAATTCAGCTGTGTGGAGCTGTGGAAATATGGCTGCCTTGCATAATATCTTTTTCTTTTATCATTTTCTGTTCACTACAGAATGGATGTCTTATCTGCAGCTCAGTGATGGCCAAGTGCCACAGTGGAGGAGCGCCTCTGATCAATGCAACGTAAGTGACGGGGAAGACGTGCGTCCATCTTGCAGCGGCTGAAATCCTACTGGAGTTTGCTCAGATTCCTAATTTGCATGATTTCTTTTTTCCTTCTTCTATTCACTACAGAATGGATGTCTTGTATAATTTCTTTTCTCTTTATCTGTTCACAACAGAATGGATGTCTTATCTGCAGCTCAGTGATGGCCAAGTGTCACAGCGGAGGAGCGCCTCTCATCAATGCAACGGAAGCGACAGGGAAGACGTGCGTACATCTAGCAGCAGCCGCAGGACACCATGAGATCCTGCTAGAGTTTGCTCAGATTCCAAACGTGGACTTTGAGGCATTGGATCCAGATGAAAGGTCAGTTAATTCATGGAATGGGGATAGGTTCTCTAGTTGAGTTTGATTAGCAAGAAAAAAATTATGACCTTTCAAACAATACTAGTTAACCATGCAAGCTGATTTTAATCCATTGGCTTTTGAAACAGGGTAGCCCCAGCACTAAAATTATGGGAATTACAGGATCCAAAAATCAATGGGTTAATTTTATTATTAGGCTTAAATTATCTGCTATTGATTAAAGTAATGGTACATTATTTGAGGAAGTTTAATCATATATATTATACTACGGGCCCCAGGCATGCAAGTTTTTTTTTGTTCCTGTATGATGTTTTAATCTATAATAGCACAAAAACATAACACAATAGAAATTGATTATATTTTCATATTATGACTCTCACTGTCTGTTTGGTACATAGGACACCGTTACACTGGGCTGCAGTCAAAGGTCACGTTAACTGTATCAAGGTGCTACTAGAACTAGGGGTATGTCCGTCACCCATCGACCTAGACGGGGGCACACCCCACCAGTACAGCATCCAAGCGGGGAAAACCGAAGCTACAAAACTCTTCCAAGGAGCGGAATGTGAGATGAGTAGCCAGGCGGAGGAGCCTGCGGGGGAATCGGACGGACCTAAGGATGGAGTAAAGAAGAAACGTTTTGCATTCCTCACAAGCTGGCTGGAAAAGAGACGGAATATCAAGTCGCAGAGTAGCAACACCGAGAAAAAGCAGGAGAGTAGTTTTGAGGATGTATTTGATGCCACACATGACTCGTCGCACAAGGGCAATGTTCAATTATCAGATTCTGTTTCAAAATCTACAAACGATGCTCCCCCTGAGAGGGTAGACTCAGTTAAAGGAGCAGTTGGCTTTGATGTACTTACAGATGATTCCGTACCCTCGACAGAGCATGGGGATGAACATGAGGAAAAATCAAGAACTAGCAAAAATGTGTATAGCCATGTGGATGAGCAGAACTCATTGTCGAATCTTCACCGGCGTACGAACCACGACACGCAAGTGGGGAGAGCAAAACCGAAGAGGAGACAACCGATAGAGGGAGAGCTCCAACATGCCTTGTCTGAACCCCATATAGCGTCCAGTTACCCCACCCCTAAACATGCAGACTTACTTGATAGCCTTTCACTCAGCTCGCATCCAGATCGTGTTGCCATGGTAACTAATGGATTGCCAGGTAATTTCACTTCCTGCTTCACTTCTCCTAATTAGTTGTGAGATTCTCTTGTTTGCTGATTTATCCATTAGCCATCTCCTGCTGCTAAGTCATCATCTATTTAGGTGTTAGTCCATAATGTTCTGATCCCTTAATGCATCCTGATACAATTCTCACCACAGACAGTCTGTGATATCAAACTATCTCTTTATACGGAAAAAGTATTGATTTTTTTATGTCAATGAAGATTATTGATTAAATTTTCCAATTTCAAACTATAAATCTTAAGACCCATAATGTTGTGCTTTAAGATGAAGTAACCTTATTGGAACCTTTATCTTTACAACACCTAAAATGTTTTATTTCTATGTTTTATGTTATCAAAATGAATTTCTAAAAAAATACAGACAAATATATGAGGATACCGAATAATAGAAGATAGAGACATACAGAAAAATGTAGATAGGGAGGTCATATGGGAGCAAGAAAACTTCTTCAACCCTTCCCGGATCAGGGCAAGAGCCAGAGGGAAAACATTTAGTGGAAAATAAACCAGTCTTTCAATGACATTCACAGTTGGGTGATATCAGGATTCATCAATATAGGATGGAGTTTGAAAGGATAATCTTCTTCCTGCCAATGTTTTTTTCATAACAGAAAAATAGCAATTGATGAAGGTGTAGGGGACCATGGATTTCTATGAGCCATTGTAAGCCCCTCCCCCCAAAAAAATTGGATGCCCTCAAATGCTATTTTTGAAGCCGGTCAGAATTTTTTTCAACATAATTCATTTAGAAAATACAACTTGGAAGGGAGTGGCAAACCAAAGATCAACTTAAATCATTTTGTAGGTTGTATTCCACATGTTTATTCGTAAAGGATATTTTCTCAAAAAAGTTCAGGGTGTTGACTTGCAGAGGGTCGGTCAGTTGAGGGCATCCAAACAAGTTTTTTTTTTGGGGGGGGGGGGCCTTAGGAGGCTGCGACAACCTTCCCCTTCCCCCATTTCCCTGGATCTGTCAATCACAGTAGATAAACTACAATTATTACTTCACAGCAATTTAACTCACTGACTTTTATTCCCTGACAGTTCATAGAAAAGGAGAGAAGGAAGACGTTACGACCAACTCAAGCAGGTTGACGGACCTTGGATCTTCCCTCCTCGTCAAGCCGTTTTTTCGGGCAATGCCAAATGCAGAAGTACTGCAGCAACAGGCCAAGGAAATATTGGAAGCACAGAAGAGTCCAGGAGGTAGATACTTGGGGACACAATTCTAATAAAGTCATTCTGGTTTTGAAATTATGATAATTTTTCTCCAGGGAGTAATTTTTCTAGATTTACCTTGCAGCTTGCTGAGCTATACAGTACAATTTTGAAATATGTTTCCTCAACATCGAACTCTGTGAGTTAGTTATGAAAAGTAAAGATATTTCCTGTTAGCTGAGCAAGATTTCATGGTATTGCACAATTTTCTGATTTGGCTTGCCAACTTTTTTAGGGACAGAATAAGAGAAACTGTGTCAAATGGAAATGTAGTGTTGGTATAGCACAGATCATGGAGAAGCAAAATACTGAATATTACATCGAAAATGATAATGAAATTAGAAGCATGTATAGAAATAGGGAGATATGAAGGAAGAATTTGAACAATATGTAAAATCTTTATCCAAATGCAAGTAATTAATAGGTAAATATTCAACTCACGTACGCTGTGTATGCTTATTTCAGGTATTCATGAGCCAAAGAAATCAAGTGGAACCCCTAGTGGTGGCGTTCGATCCAGTTTGAACTCAGGTCGACCCACCACTGGCCATAATCGATCTGGTTTAGAAGCAAGTGGCCCACCAACTGGACATGCTCGATCCAGTCTTGAACACTATACGAGGCACCGACCCAACAGCCCAAAGCTTGCCCCTATTTCAACCAAACCACGGAGACTAGGTAAGGAATTTTTTTGGGGGATCTGTTTATTATAGGAATGATTTTGCACCAAACTCAATCACATTTTGTTTTTTAAACTGTTAACAATAAGATATATATATGTGTTGACTGCTCATTGAAAACAAGTTGTGAACATTTTAAAGGGTCTGAACAAAGTGATTCAAACTTGCTGTGTTTTCCAATATAAGGATTCGTTTTTAGTGTGTTTTTATGTCAAATCTGATATTATCACTTGCTGTGGTTCCATCTGACAGAAATAATATAGGTTTCAATTAAAATATTATTGTTCCCTATTCATTTGGTGTAATAGTGGTGTAATATTGACCTTTGTCATGAGAATGATCAATGTTAATTGGACTGGATGTGGTGGCAGCCGTGGGATATGAACTCTTGCCATGAGGATGACCAGTGTTAACTGACCTGTGATGTGGTGGCAGCAGTGGGATATGAATCCATGCCATGAGACTGACCAGTGTTAATTGACCGGTGATATAGTGGCAGCAGTGGGATATGAACCCATGCAATGAGAATGACCAGTGTTAACCCTAATCCCATTGGGGGGGGGGCTTTTAAAGCCCCCCCCCCCTCGACAATTTTCGCGATAAGTCTGAAACGCGAGAAGCTCGCGCCATAATTTTTTTTTTTTTTTTTTATCTTTCAAGTCTCGCGCAACTTTTGACACCAAATTCGTGATGACCGGGTATGCGGTACCGACGCTACGCACATTTGAAAAATATTCGTCGANCTTTTACATTTGGAAAGCTTTGAATCTCTATTGTTAAACAAACATATCCTACAATGAATTCAGAAAATGTAATTGTGGCAAACTATTTTGATTTCAAGAAATATTTTCCAAAGAAGATGATTGAAAATTGTGATCAAAAAGAAAATTTCTGGCCCAGACCTTGCATTTAAAGCTCAAGTATAGTTTTGGTAAAGAATAAGAAATGTGAATTTTGGGGATGTTTATCTTGGCATATAATTCTTATACACATTTTGAGACCATAGCATACTTTTTATGAACTGATTCTTTTGAAAATTTGAATTTGACTGTTTAAAACGTATTTAGCGCCCTCTCTGGTTATAACAATATTTTGCTTGTTATTGGGCATACACAAAGCTATTTCCTAGATTTGACAATAGAATGATAAAAAGGTATACACAACAAATAGATTCTGAAATTTTCATCAAATTGTGTGCATGGAAGTTGTCCTTTATCAAGAAAGAAAATATTGAATTAGTGTTGGGGGACACGACACTGAAATATTTCGCACTTTTTAGGTTGTAGCTTTTCCAAAACTTGTTCAACATGTTCATAATACTATATATTTCATTTTATATAGATTTGAAGACAACATTTGGCGATAAAAATATTCGCTTTTACCAAGACTTTACTTGGGCTTTAAGTGATGTAGAAAATCCTTTATTCCCCTTTAAGGTACTATTTATTTAGGAGAAATTATACAAATATTAACAGTGAAAAATGTGGTCCAGGATCAGTATAGTGACCAGGAGGCCATTTCATGAAACTTTGTCAGCAACAAATTTAGTCAGCGGAGACAAATCCAGTGAAATCCTTGATTCTGACTGGCTTAAAAGCACTGTAGCTGACTGTCGGGAAATCCGCTCTTGTCGCACTGACTAATTTTTATGAAATGGCCCCCAGGACATCGCCTTGGCTGAATTGATTGGTTGCCCCCATGAACCAACCACCTGAAAAATTAATATTTTTTCCCTAAAACCTATTGCCCAATGCTCTTAGGCTCTTCACTCCCTTCAATCTTGTTTAAACCTTATTTTTCATAGGAACTGTGTTCGCATTCTAATTTTTTCTGAGTAACCAAAGTTTTTTTTTAAATGGCTTGGATGGCAACCAATCAATTATTTGTTTGGGTCTAATTTGGCCTTGTCCCACGAGGCCTAATTTCTGTTGTGTAGCCATGACACAATGTTTTTTAGCCTTTGAACATCATCATTGATAGTATTTGAGTGAAACATGACTGATTATTATTTGTACAGAGAAATGTTGTTTTTTCACTTAATCCCATGTGGTCTAATTTCTGCTGTTTATAATGAATTTAGCATATTTTCTTTTAGGCAAAGCATTATGACGTGAGAAAATCAGATGCCAATTCATGTCCTAATTTCATACATTTACAGGGGTATTACAATTACAAGTTGCAGCTGATCGACAACTGCCAATCAAAACTATTGTATCACAGTACGCGTCTTGTCAAAAATGCAGACACTGTGTGAATGAAAATGTGTGTTTCATTTTGTAACTGATTTGCAATCAGTATACGATCAATCACAACTTTATAGAAACAACCTCTACATTTATGTGTCTAATATAACAATGAAAATAAAACAAATATAAGATCAGTGAAAGTAGTTTATTCCCAAGTACTTTGCTAAAAATAATCCTGCCATATATCAATCCTGCAACACTTAAACCATCATCTAACTATTGGGGATGTGAAATATATTTTTAAAATGTCGAAAAACCTTTTTGTCGCAGAACTTCTATTCTTGATACTCCAATCTTATGCTAATTTCTTCAATTGAGAAACTGTATTCCACACTTTTAAAGTATATTAGGTTATTCTCCTCAATCTGCATCTTCATCTACACCTACACTTGTGCATATATACCCACATTATGGTTGCCATGACGGCAGGATGGTGCAAAATCTGTTCTTTTTTATACCCCTTGAATACAATGCCATCGATCTTCTGCTCATAGGCATGCACACCTGACGGTGCCTAGCAAACCAAAACAAATATTTAATGACAAGCGCTCTACACTATAATGTACACATTTCAGGGATAGATAATGCTTGTACAGGCAGTGATAAGTTAACATGCAATTTTATTAACCTTATCAGATCTCTTTGAAGTTTACACAAGTCATTTTGTGGGCTATTTTTGTTAATTTTATTGAGAACCTGGGGCCAATTGCACGAAATAGTTTAGCTATCCTCTTCATGCTAAGGCGTCGGAAGTTCTTGCGCCACCCTCCTAACATAGTCGTATTGATGCTAATGTCTATGTTACGACGATGGCACAAGAAGTCAAGACGTCTTAGCAAGAAGAGGATAGCTAAGACCATTTCGAGCAATCGGCCCCTGAAGTAGAAGAATTGAGTGGCAATAAGCTATAAATCAAATTTATTTTGTTAGAATTTAATCATATGTTGTTCAAAGTATTCATTTTTACACTCATTCTTCACCTGTCTAGAGCATTTCTTAGATATACTTGTTACAGCAATTAAAGGGGAACTTCATCCAGGCTTTGATGTGCTGTCAATGAATGAAGAAAAATAAGATGAACAAACTGAAAATTTGAGCATAAACCAGATAACTCATTCAGAAGTTATGAATTTTCAAAGTTTTGATTTCCATCTATAGTGGGCTCCTTGAGTTGGCAATCCTACAGGTACAAAATGGCTTCCAACATGGAGAACTCTCCATTCGCTCTGTACACAGAAATATAAATGTTGTTCCTTTAAAAAAAAAGTAGAGAAGGAATCAGCAAGATTCATCCCAAAATACATGCAGAATCAGTATTTCCTTACTATAGTTGAACAAAATATTAAAATATATTTATAGAAAAAGAAGAAAATGTGAAATCCGGTGTACAAAGTTAATGGTGAGTTCTCCATGTTGGCAGCCATTTTGTGCTGCCAATATCTACTAACAGAAAATTCATGTCTGGTTGTTAATCCCCTTTTAATATATGAACACCACATTTATTCATCTGTTCTCGTGGCCATGTTGTGTTTCAATAACATTCCATTAATAGACGTGCCCCATAGAGTATATTGCTAAGCTGAGGCATGATTTTTTTTCTTTAACCGTTAGTGAGCTACTCTATTTTGTCTATTTTCTTGACAACCTGAAGGATTGAATGGCAATACCATTTAAATTAAAATTCATTGTTGTCTGAATAATTATTTTTACAATCATTTCATGTTCAACTGCTGAGAGGTTGATATCAAGATATACTTTGTTTATACATTTAATATCTGAGCCACACCTTCTTTCATGAATTATTCCTTCTGCCCAGCAGTGTTCATTCCAACGTACTTCTGGCTAGGATGAATATAATCTGCACCAGTGGCCATTTTGTGTTACCTATAAGTCCTATAATTTCTACTACAGTCCAGACATTGATTAAACAAATTGATGAAAGTATGGTTAGGCGTTTATAGACATGCCCGACAGGTAGCAGATTATATTGCATAGCTGAAATGTTAAATTTTTGAGAAGGGCATTTCAACCCTAATAGTTTATGGATTTTGCTTATAAATGATTCAGAATGCATAATGTACACTGTAGTTCTAGTTGCAAATGGAATAGAGGATTTAACGCTGCTTTTACAGACCATGAACCACTCCAGTGGTGTTAAATCA
>BQKZ01000765.1:139585-168435 GCA_036244855.1 Temnopleurus reevesii
TGAGTATTTGATGCATCTGTGGAACCTCACCTTTGTTCCAAACCATTCAAACAGAAGTCTATCTCTGTATGAATGTATGTAGGTATTGTTATTTAGATAATGAACATTTCCAATTTAGTCCCTGTTGATATATTTTAAATCAATATTTTTTTTTAATTTGGTGTTTAATGAATTTAAAAGTATCTGAAGGCTTGACCAAGAATTTATAAGTAAAACAACTTAATAATATCGAGGCTTGGTTTATCTTATGCTAAGCTTAAAGCCCAAGTATAGTTTTGGTAATGATGAAGAAATGTGAATTTTTGGGATGTTTATCATGACATGTAATTCTTATACACATTTTGAGACCATAGCACATTTTTTTTACGAACTGATTCTTTTGAAAATTTGAATTTGACCGTTAAATCATATTTAGCGCTCTCTCTTTGTTATAACATTATTTTGCTTGTTATCAGGCATATACAAAGTTATTTCCGAGATTTGACAATAGAATGATATAGAGATATACACAACAATTAAATTCTGAAATTTTCATCCAATTCTGAGCAAGGGAAGTTGTCCTTTATCAAGAAAGAAGATATTGAATTAGTGTCATGAAGCATGACACTAAAAAAAAATTGCATATTTTAGGTTATAGCTTTTCCCAAACTCGTTCATTTTTATTTTATGCAATATGTTTTTGATACTATATTTCATTTCATATAGATTTGAAGATAAAATCTGGCGATAAAAATATTCGCTTTTACCAAAACTTTACTTGGGCTTTAATGCAGATACAGTGTTTATGTCTGCATGCACAATACAGAGATACCAACTATTCCAGAATATACATGAGATCAAAATTAAAACTGGGATAAAGCAATAGTTGATCAAGAGTGAGATAAAAAATGACAATAATAGCCATACTCTCAGCCATTCATTTGTAATGAAAGCCTTGCATTGATACGAAAATACATAATATGCTTTTTCTAAAATAATCTCTGACATTGTTTAAATTTATTTGATAAAAAATGCATTGATTTTGACAAATTCTGTTTGACCCAGTTTTGCCACTTAAATTGACTTAAAATGTTCAATTCAGCATAATTTAGTGTTCATAAACATACTATTGAAGAAGTTACGAATAATAGTTTTTATTACTGTTCTTCATAATTATCAATTCTCCTTCAAATGATTTGAATTTCTTTTACCTTAATTTGTCATATTTTGGTCCAGTTCATTTTGTAGTGACCCAATCTGAATGTATACGAAAATACAAAATAATTGTTTATTTTCTGCACTGTGTAGGAGATCAAATGCAATTTGATTAAAAAATGCACTGATTTTAACTTAAATTCTGCAGATCTATTTCTCCTTATTATATTTCTGTGATTCCTGAAAAGTAATGTGTTTAACTGCAAAATCCAGTGTAATGAATTTATATACAGCCTAACCTCGTTATAACGAGGTTGCTGGGACCAGAGGAATTACCTCTTTATATTGAAACCTTGTTTTATCAGGGCCAAAATACAATATAATACAAAGAAATGGGACCCGGAAAATTACCTTGTTATAATGAGAGCTCGTTATATCACTTCTCCTTATAACGAGGTTTGACTGTACCATTTAAAATATATATATCCATCCACATTAGCAAAATGCTAGATAATGCTTGTTGTTGACTTTAATGCACTTTACTGGCATTATAGCATGTTTTGGTATTGACAAATGATATTTGATTTAGATATTAAATTTCACGCCTGGATTGCGCAATGCATGTATGGGTGTGTATGTGCGGTTTGGTTGATAGATGGGAACACTTGTGTGTGAGTATGTACGTTTATCGTGTGTATATGTGGGTGAACTGATCGATAGATGTGCCGTAGAATGTTTGTTTGTGTGGTTGTGTGTTTGTGTGTGTATATTTATAATGATGTTTTTGTGAGGAAAAATTTAAGCTGTCACAAGTCAAACTGATTTCTTCTCTTAAAAATTTGTAAATTTTCCACAAGCCACAATGGTCTTTTTGAGAGGGGAAAGTAGTTTTCGTTTGGACGGGAAAATGTAGCTTTTCGCAGATCACAAAGTAATATGATAAAACATGATTTTCTTTTACATTGAAATAACAATCTTCAGACTTTATAATCCTGATATAGATCGACTATTATATCCTGACAGCGTTTTAGACCCTGATGGCCATAATTGTAATGTATTCCTTAATCCCACGACTAATTCTGACAAAGTGTCGATTGGTCGATGTGCTGGGGAGTGTAATTATTTACTATTTTTTCTTCAAAAATGAATTTCTGTAATTTGTCCATGAAAACACCCAAATTGAGAGAATAGGGTCAAGACATTGACATGATAGTTTGTTCGATCCCATGGACCTTCCGCACACATACGAATCAGAGAGCTGGAAGGTTCCATCTGTGACTTTTTGTTTTTTATTTATTTATTTATTTATTTATTTATTTATTAGGTCTTCTTTATATAGGGTAGCCCTTTCAATACCAAGGGGCCCTGTATATGATTAAAAAATACAAAATACAAAATAAATGTAGTTGTTGAGTAGAAGAACTTAAATGTTATATGGTTTGCTTTGCCATTTGGGCCCCGCTGCCTAAAACTCGTTTGTCACTAAAAAAAATCTGAACAAATCATTTCTGCCATATATTTTACTCGAAAAAAAAACATTTTTAATGGCAAAATAAAAATCTGCAATGGGCCGTTCTCGTGTCAAGGTAAGCACGGTCCAAGGTATGCACGGTGCCTGTTATTCATAACTCCAACCGAAGCAGCATTCCTTCTACCTTTCTATACTTCTACCTTTCATCCAACTTTCCTTCACTATTCTCTACTTCGCCTTGAGCATCCAGCAGGATGGATTTGGTGCATTATGAATTGCATCTTTTATTAGTAGTATTATTATTGCTCGAAATGATCTTCCCGAGGCGTCCTAACTTCTTGTGCCATCCTCTGAAAATCCACGTTTCAACATTTGTGTCTATGTTGAAATGTTGGTACAGTGTACAAGAAGTTAAGACGTGCTCGCAAGAAGAGGATAGTTGAGACCTTTTCTGGCAACTGGCCGCAGTTATATAGGGACATAAGTGAGCTGTTTTCCCTGCCATGTCACTTGCTACTGTTTGCCAGAGAAGTCAGTTATGCTATGCAGGGCACCATTCGAAGTTTTGCTGGTATAGGTTTTGGTGCTTGATTCATTTCCGATAGTTATATCTACAGGTAGAATTTGTGCATTGCTGAGCAGACATAAGAACGAAGGAATACCCATGTGCCATTTGGAGACTGTAGTATACTATAGGCTGTTCCATAAAAAGGAAACCCTTCGATCTCTATTCAGCAATTATTCTAATTTACGTAACGCCGTCTTATAGGTAAAAGTTTGAAGGCCTGTATTTAACCGAATAAATAATTTGGATAAGGCGATGTATTACAATTTGATTTTGTTATTATCTATCGCGCGAGGCAAAAAACAGCTGATATCAGTAATGGTATTGATAATTCTTATTTTTGACAATAGACAATTTTAATTTGTGCTGCTATGTACAAATGACAAGATATCCATTTACGACGTTGCCACTAAATATTGTGTATGTGCGCCCATGTGTGTGAGGGGGGAGGGGGTGTCTGTGAGTAAGTATGTATGAGTGAAAAATATCCAGCCACATATGACGTTATGACAATAAGGCATGATGTATTTGCTTCGGCAGACTCTAAAATAAACAGATATTTTATTGATCACAATGTATAGCATTGTTCGTTATACCAGCCAATATGTAATTAATACCCTTACAAACCTAACGGGAAAGCCTATTCTGTTTTGAATATGAAGACAAATGAAAGAATAACAGTGTCTTTTCTGTACTTCATCTGCCATATGTGTAGGTGTGGAACCTAGCTGAGGATCAGAAGAATAATATGGATGTTAGCTCTCAGAAGTATGACTCGCAGATATCAAAATAAGAATGGATCATACACGTAAAGGCGTCCTAGTCTTGGCGCTAATTTTAGTTCATTGCCAATCATCGGATGCGCAGAACCTTAGTCTGTCAAATACAGACTCTATTGTTGACCAAGAACATATTGATTTGTATGGTGATAGAGGACACATATTNGGGGGGGGGGGGGGGAGGCACGGTAGGTGTAAGTGAGTATGAATGATTGAAACATATCAAACAATATGACGTTATTGCATTATAATTATGTCGACGCATTAACAGACACTGAAATGGACGGATATTTTATTGAACACAATGTACATAGCGCTGCTTGGTCTCCACTACCAGCCGATATGTGATTGATATCCTTACAAAGCTAACAGCAACGCACATTCTGTTTTTAATATGAAGGCGAATAGAGGAATAACCGTCTATTATGATTGTTTTAATTGTCTGTAATTCATCTGTCCCGTGTCAGATAAGATGGAGTTGTAAATAAAGGTGGAACCAAGCAAAAGATCAGTAGAAATTCGATAATGTAAGTAAACTTTAGCTTCTAATCTCAGGAATAGAACTTGCATGTATCAGAATGAGAATGTATCCTGCATCTAAAGGCTTCTTCGTCATAGCGCTCATATTGTTACATCTTATATCCTCGGATGCTGAGAATCTGAATCTGTCAAATGCCGACTCTAATTTTGACCGAGAACATGCTGATTTTAGTGATAGAGGGCACGTATTGCTTATGTTTCAAGGATGCGGCACAAAGACAAGCTTATTCAAACTTGGTATAAGTCTCGGTCAAGAGTTGCGATCAGAAGGCTACAGAGTGACCATCATGACCATTCTGCAACCAGGCGAACAGGATGATGCACTCGACGATGATGAGCATGACATCGATGGCTTCTCCGTGATCAGCATCCTATCCGAAGCGGTCATCGAGGAGTGTAGTACTCTGAAGGGGAAGCTCTCGGAGATGAGTCCGTACAGAGCCATCGGAACGCAGCAGCTCTTAGGTCTACTGCACTCCCAGAGGATCCTCTGTGAGGCACTTCTCCAGAACCAAACCCTGATGGCACACCTCAGGGAGCTACACCTTGTCATGATCATCAGTGAGTCTTTCGGGCCTTGTCACGTGATAATCTCCCAACTCCTGGGTGGGGTGAAGATCAGTAACTTCCAGGTCTTATCCCCGAGCAGTCTTCCTCCTTCTATGTTTCCACAGTCGATACCCCTCACATCCGGTGCGTCCGTCCTAGAAAGCCTCCAGTCTATGGCTGAAGCAATAAGTCTCCAGATCTTCTACTACAGACTATGGGGTTGGTACAGTGGCCTGGCCAGCGATCATGGCATCGATTCTCTAGGGACCGTCTCAGGGTTTGCTTCTGCCTATGCACGTGCTTCCCTGTGGTTTATCAATGGTGATCCAGTGCTAGACTTTCCAGTCTCTCTACCACCAAACTTCATCTTCCTTGGTGATCTAACCTCCCATCCACCTCGACCTATTGTTGATCAAGTAAGTTAGATATCAGAACATTTGATGTCGACAAGTCTTATTCTCACACTCATACCTCTTGCTACATAGTTTTCTTCTTCTTTCTTTTTTTTTTGGGGGGGGAGGGAGTGTCTACATCCCTGACATTTTCTACAGTCTGGTGAATGACAGACTTTAACAGTAAGAAGTCAAAGACAAGGAAAGTTCTGATTCATATTGCTGATTGTCTCAAAATAAGCAGATTTTTCGCAAATATAATTAGTAACTTTGCAGGTGATGTTTAATTCCAAACCAAGAATACTATCAATGCGAATAACCTAATATCAAGAATTACCATAAAATCCATGGCTAATGATTAAAGCATAGGTTTGAAACTCAAATTTTGCTTCTGCTTTCTCAGTCCGTTAACATCAGCCATCCGACACACCTGCAGATCAGGACAATCTTGCTAATCGATCAATCTGATTTTCTTTCATGAATAATCATTGAACACAGGGATTTTGTGAGACCATAGAGCAGTTTCCTGGCAAGGGACACATCTTGGTGTCCATCAGCACCATTGCCCGTCAGCTGAAGCCAACCACAGAGGAGACCCTAGCCGATGGTCTGGGAAGGCTTCCATACCAAACGCTCTGGAGGAATGACAAGCCACCACTGCAGGCATTATCAACCAATAATTTGTACTTCACGGGCTGGATGGAGGGTAACGACATGAATGATCTCTTAGGTGACCACACTCTTCGTGTATATTTTTTTTTCTTTTGTGTGTGTATTTTCACCTTTGGAGGATTTATCATTTTGAAGTCCTGCCGAATTTCGTTTTGTTTAGGCTATTTCTGAATATTTTCAGGTGCCTGGACGAGCTAAAAAGAGCTCTATATGAGATGAATGGGAAAAGCTTTTCGTAAAGTATAAATTGTCTTTTATAATTTACAATTGGCATGATGTACTTTGGGGGATCACTGAATTGACTTCATAAAGTTATATTTATTTTTAGTGAATGGACATCCAATTTACTAGTCCTACAATTTTCACTGAAATCAACCATAGACCGGCTTACAAAACAAAATGGTTGAGATTTTTCACTTTGAAATGCATGACACAGCTATTCTTGGGGGAAAAGTTTTATCTTTGTAAGTTTTTGTTAAATTGACACCCAGGTCTCAACGGAACAGTAGCAGTTATCACCACAGGAGGACGATGTGGAATAATGGAAGCAATCTACCACGGTGTCCCAATATTGTGCTTTCCTTTGATGTCGGAACATCATGAAAACTGTGCCAAAGTTCAACAAATCGGCATGGGAATCATCCTTGACATTCACTCCTTCAGTGCCGATGATGTGTACAATGCAGTTATGATGCTGGCTCGCAATGAGAGGTAATAAGAAAAAAGGTGTTGTTAAACGATCATTTGATTTGATTTTATTCTATTTTATTCGTCAGATATAACATATACGATACCATGACAAGGATAACCCATGAAAGCAGAAAAGCTTATTTTCAATGGGGTTTTATGATCTAATCATAGAGATATACTTCTATGGAACTAACTAAGTGTAGCCCTTTTCGCAGCCACGAAAGGGCGCTTGAAAACGCGTGTTTGCTCGTCGCCATTTGCGTTGAGCAGAGTGATGAAGGAAGTAACTTTCAATAAGAATTTATCTTCCCACATGCGAAGTCTAGGATACTTTTCAGCGCAAACAGTTTGGGTTCTAAATGTTGCTACTATTTAGCTATTTTGATTGATTTTATTTCCCGTCATGAAAAGATACGATACAAAGATATCATATTACCGATTGAATAAAACCTGCAGCTTTTGCACAAATCAAACCTGCCTCATGCAGTGAGTTACTGCCTCTTGGAGGTACACTGTCAAACAGTGCTTATTCATGTTGGGATCAGACAAGAATCATTTAATTTATGATGCATTTGTTATTGTTATGAGTGTTATGATTTAGCTTATCATACCAAACATGTAACGTAGCCTTATACTATTTTTTTACTTTCAGTTTTCAGAGGAGTGCCCGACATGCATCCAGCATATTCAAGTCCAAGACTCAATCTCCAGGTAAACGCGTTGCATTCTGGATAGAGCATATTCTTCAAAATGGCGACCACCACCTGCAAAATGTTGGAACTGGCTCCCTTTGGAGTTTGCTTCAATTAACCTGTCTTGATCTCGTTTTACAAATTATCACCGTAGCTTGTATTTCTACATGGATTTATTCAAAGATTATGAAATGGACATCTAACTGAGGATCTGTTTGACACTTCGGATGGAAATGAAGGTGCAATTAAGACAAAACGTCTCTGCAAAGAGCATGTCCTCCAAAATGGCAAATTGGGTACCTTTAAAGTTGGGTTCAATTAATTTGCTTTGATCTCGCAAAATGCTGAAAACCTTCATTACTTTTTTTTCTATGTGTATTTATTAAAAGATTATCAAATTGACATTTAATATGTTTGACAACGTCGGGAAAATGAGATTACTATTCCAATAAATTGTCTTTCATAATTTGTAAGCTGTTTATGCGCTTGCATTCTGGCAAGAGTATACACCTTACAAAATTGGGATCGTCATCGGAAACACATTTTTACTATATCTACAGAATTTTTGTTCAATTCAGTTGCTCTTATCTCTCTTTCTACTGGTTATTACAGTAGCTTATATTTCTCCGTGGAGTTTTTTTTTTAAGTTTGACATGTATCCGGGAGTCTAATTTGGAAATCGAAGGTGCTACTTCGACTAATAGTCTTTCAACATTTGTTAGATTTTCTTCAATAAATACACAACTGTTTGATTATTATGTATTTGTGCCGCAATTAGGTTAATTATCCCGGTTAGTTGTTACTTGAAAACGCATCAACTGTCATCCTCATCCTTACCCATTCCCTCTTCCTTCCTCTCTCTCTCTCTATCTCTCTCTGTCTCTCTCTCTCTCTATCTATCTATCTATCTCCTACCCTATCGTTCTTTCTGTCTCCTATCGTTAGACTCTCTCTATCGCCATGATCGCTCGTTATGTCACTCCCTTGTTCGCCCATCTTTCTCTATCCAAATATCCCTTCCGTTCTTCTGTAATTGTCTCTCTCTCTCTTCCCCGTCCCCACTCTCCCTCTCTCTCCCCTCTGCTTTTCTCTATTTCTCTCTCTCTCTCTCTCTCTCTCTCTCTCTTATTGTTTCTCCTTCTCTATTCCCTTGCTCCCTCTTCTGTCTTCCCTCTCCCCTTTCTTTAGTCCAATTACAACAACAAAGTATGACTCGATGTTATGTCTGGGTTTTCTACATGATAATTCGTTTATTATTCATTCAAAAATAGACTCAATTTCTTCATAATCAATATTCATTACAACATCTTGACATCCTCTAAGAGGATAATTTAGTTGCTGTAAAGCATGAGGTTGGGTGAAAGCCATCCACGGTTGGTCACCTAACCGCTAGTGGCAGAGCCGAGGATAGAGTTGTAAACGTTAGCTGGAGACATAGATGGGCTGTTAGCAAGGACAAGGGCGGCAACACCTGCAATGAAAGAATTGGACAGAAATAATGACTGCAATATTATTGATCCTTGAAAGAATTATAAACTTGTCTGGATCATAATATTCATATCAGCTCAAGGATAAAGTAATTAACTGTTTTTTTTCCTCAAAAATATTCAATCCAAGAATAAAATATCAAATCTTTGGATATACAAAAGTGGTACAAGAATATACATAGAGAGAGCCATATGTATGTCTAGTAAGCCGGAGAAAAGAGATAGAGAGAGAGAGAGAGAGAGAGAGAGAGAGAGAGGAGAGAAAACTTTTACTCCATGTGTATGTCTGCGTGTGTGTGTTTGTGTATGTGTGTGTGTGGGAGAATGAGGTATGTGTTTGAGAAATGAGAGAGAGAGGGAGAGAGAGGAATGGATTCACTTTGTATGTGTGTGTATGTGTGTGTGTGTGTGTGTGTGTGTGTGTGTATGTGCATGTGTGTCTAGTTGTGTGCGTGTATGGTAGGTTATAAGGTAAAGGATGGTGAAGGCGTGTACGTGTTTTCGTGTGTGTGTGTGCGTGCGTGTGTGTGTGTGAGTGTGTTTAATACCTGAGACGTGTGGGCAAGACACCGCTGTAGGCACCGCTGATGGTGTTGATAGCCCTGTAAGATGTATGCCAGGCGGAGGTGATGAGGGTGTGTGCGTGTTTGATTATGAGTGTGCATGTGTGTGTATATGTGAACGTATGTGTGTACTTACCTGAGACGTGTGGGCAGGCCATGGAGGTACCGCTGATGGTGTTGGTGGCCCTGTTAGATGTATGCCAGGCGGAGGTGATGTCAACTCCTGGAGCGAAGATGTTGAGGCAGGATCCATAGTTGGAGAAGTAGGCACGGGCATCAGTGTCATCGGTGGCTCCAACGGTCAGACCCTGTCGTTTGAAAACAAATAATGGAAGGTTCCGATTAAAATGTTTTATGATATTTTCTCATGATAATAACATATACCCAAATAGATGTTATTCTAAATTAACAGTCTTCTGATTTGAAGAAACGTTACTTTCAGTTTCATGCAGTTTCATACTCTGCCGATAGGTACAAATTTGAACGCTTTTCTACTTCTAGTTGTATTAAGAACCTAAAATATAATTTTGTAGTGAATTTGAAAGGTTTTTTTCATACAGGACATGTAAAGAACTCTTCCAGAATCCTTGTGATTTTAACTTTTTAACCTTCATGAACTTTAAAGTTTACGTTTTTTCGATTCTAAGAAATCTGGTAAATCTCCAGAGTCACACTCCTGCACCAGTTGTGGACGAATCATTTGAATAGTATTGTGCTTCTTAGAGCATGTAAAGATGAATTTCAGAATGAAGAATACTTACGTAAGCAGACCTGGCTGGGGAGGTTCCACAAGCATCGACATCACTGTTACCAGCGGCGATAGAGACAGAGTATCCAGCATCATAAAGACGCTTGACTCCAGCATCAGTAGTAGCAGAGGCACCACCTCCGAGGGACATGGACACAACTCCTGGGCGGGCACCGTTGGATATGATCCAGTCCATTCCTACAGGAAAAAGAAAACGATAAAATCAATCTCAGAAGCCAAAAACGTCACCAAAATATATATATAGATACATACAAACGAAATTAAGTGCATCAAACTAATAGGGATGTGATTTAAAGAAAAGTTCATGAAGTACGCAAGACTCTACACACGACCGGTGACCCTTTCCTGCACTCAGAGTAGGGACGATTCTACACAAGATGATAATCCCTACATCAGCGATTAACATCCGAGAAAGGGTTATCGGTCTAACAGTATTGCATTGAGCCATACATCCTGACGTAGAGTACAAACTGCTTTATGAAACGCGGACCGTAGGTGCTAAATGATGTAAGTTGTTTGAAATTAATGAAGACTTGTTGTGACAAGATGTATTCATAAATCGTTTCCAATTTTACAAGAGCATAACCTGACATTGCGTTTTTGATGTACATAATAGCGTGTTTTCGAAAATGATGGTCGGAGGCGCGTGGACGGTAAAAAAAACTGAGTGTACATCTGATGTGCGCAATAAACAGGTTGCAATAAATGATGCGCACATCAAGTGCGAACTTGTCATTTATCAGATGCACACTCATTTCCTATTGTCCACAAAGACTCCGTCCAACAAATTCGAAACCCACTATTGATTTATCAAGTCACAGAACTTGTGAAAGTTTGCAGCTGTGTCGAGGTAACAGTAATTGTCTGACTTACCGTCGACGATTCCAGACATGGATCCAGATCCAAGACATCCGAGAACACGGATTCCGAAGATGTTGGCGCTCTTGGCGACTCCGTACTCGGATCCAGCGACGGTTCCAGCGCAGTGGGTTCCGTGACCGTTGCAGTCGATTCCCTGAAAATTAAGTCACAAACACCTTGACGGTAAGGTCATTGCACGTACAGTGGAACATGATTTGGAGAGCTATAGGGCATTTTCTCTTGTTATTAAGTGATATTCTTCATGAATTAAAGTTGACAAAATGTTTCAAACCTGCCAAACAGATGTATTTGTATATTGGGCTTGAATCTGTATTTATACTTCATTTATTGTATTTCTTATATTTCTACAGTGAAACACCCCCAAAATAAATATTGCCAGTTTTACACATTGGACTAATTAACGATTCTTCTACTTTGCGAAGTTTGGCTGGAAGTGATCAGTATATAACAATTACCATTCTCATAAAGAATACGAAGGAGGATTTTAAGGAGCGAAACCCATTGCATCATTTTTAAAAGAGATTCTACGAAACTGAAAATCTAACGTAAGAATTTCCAAAAAGGATGTACTTTTTTCATGAAATCTTTTTAAAATGTTTGTGAAATGAAGAACAGCTTACACCGTTGTTACCGATGACATCGTAGGCGGCGACAGCACGGTTTCCGAAGTCGTTGTGGCTGGGCAGGACACCGGTGTCGACAACGTACACATTCACGCCAGCACCAGAGTCTACAGAAGATTATTAATTGCAACAAATATCTAATAAATCCTAAGCTAACTCATAGTCAGAAGTGATGTTTTGAATTTGAACATTCTTACATGAGACCAGTTATAGCGTTTAGATTGATTTGATTTGATTTTTTTTCATTTCAATTTAAAAGTTTTATAATTTGAACATACGATGAAAATGATTTGATGATGAGAATTTACCCATCAATCATTAAGTATTAAGTTACGCTTTATAACATCTGAATGGTATAGCGTTTCGTGTTACTTTAAGAAAGCGTTGATTAGAACATAACATGTGACTTGTATTATCCGAGTGACAAGCATGGTCGTGATAGTTATCACAATATAGGTGTCTGGAGAACATTTTCATTGGGTTAGGAGCCTACAAGGGATCGAGTGTACCTCCCTCCGGGCGATACAGATACGACAATAAGTACAGACTTAGTTAGATGCAGTTTCAATAAACATATAATGGAGAACTTACTCATTGGGTTGTATGATCCATCAAGGGGAAGGTTCCTCTGATCGATACGGTCAAGACCCCAGGAAGAGACGGCCTGAGCACGGACAACGCTGTCCTCCTCAATGTGGACTACTCCCTCGAATTTGCGGAGCTGTGGAAGAGATCAACATTATCTGATGAGAGGCTTATTATTCCTGGTGAGAGATTATCAGTTAGGTAATGTGGACGTGTGACTAATTTTGGGGTGGTATAGCATTCAACGGATTCTGGTCAAAATATATGCCCCCCCCCCCTCCCTCCCCCCCCCCAAAAAAAAAAGGTCGGGTATAAATTTAAGTATTATTATTATTATCATCATATATCATTGTCATTATTATATTATTATCATATCCACCATACAGATTAAACTTATTGATTCAGTGCGCCTTTATATTGCGAACATGAATTCAATTTGAAGGCATTTCACTAGCTCGACAGTCAGAGTCTTGATGAAGGTATTGTGTGTGTAGGTGTGTGTGTGCGTTGGTAAATGCGCTTACGTGTTTTTATTATTTAATTTGATGTAAATTTGACAGCATATTTCCTGATGTCAAAAGACATGAAAGAGAGTGACTTCATGTTCTTGAAGGTCATGAGGAACCTAAGTATGTGCGTGTGCGTGTGCACATATGTGTGTTTTAGTGTATTTGGGGAAGTGTGTTACTGTGTGGTTTTTTTTTTGTGTGTGTGCATGTGTGTGTGTAGGTAAATATGCATACGAGTTTCTATTACTTCTTTTGATGTGCATTCGACGGTATCTTTCCTGCTGTAAAAAGAGAGTGCCTCATGTTTTTTAAGGTATTGACGAGGAACCTAAGTGTGTGCGTGTGCGTGTGCACATGTGTGTTTTAGAGTATTTTGGTTAGTGTGTTTATATGTGTGTGTGTATGTGTGTGTGCGTGCGTCACAAATGCGCATGTGAATTAGTGTAATTAGGTTAATGTGTTTATATGAATGTGCGTGTGTGTGTGGTTGGGTGGGTGCGAATCATTTATTGTGATACTTACGAATTCGACGGCATCATCGCTGAGCTCAACGGAAAGAGTCTTCATGTTCTTGAAGGCCTTGACGACCTTGGCGAGCCTGAAGCGACGGGCGGCGAAGGCATTCTTGAGGGCGGTTCCGAAAGCGTTCACGTCAAGATCGTCCTGCGATCAAAAATATATAAAATGGTGATTATGAAGAAATTGAGTTTTGAAAAGTTTCTTGTACTGAGATGATATATAGGATGAATTTGAATATCACACTGCTCACAAATGCAAACAGACGAGAAAACATGAGGAACAAGGCCAGGAATTGCTCGCACACCTCTTTTGAATGTGTAACTGCATTTCAGGTATAGCCCTTTCATGATATTTATATTGGGAAGGACCAAGGTTCTTTTACAAATATTTCTACCCCGATGTATGAGGTGATGAAACGTCTTGGAAAGGTCCACCCTGAGTTTTAATAGGTTTTCTCTATAAATTTTAATGGCAACACAAACAAAAATGCTCAACATGCAATTGATTACTTGTAAATGCAATGTAAGACAAGTTGGTTTTAAGATTATGCTCAAATATTTCAGCTGAGCTACTCTCCTTAAATAGCTTATGGAAGGGAATTATTTGCCTGTTATAAATTCTAACCTATCTAATGACATTTTCAACAAAAATATCTGAGAGTGGGTTTGATTTCCATTCGAGAATGTCTGTGCTTTTTTTCTCGGCAAAGCACTGTCAATCAGCGTTTATCCATGTTGGGATAAGGTAAGAATTATTTCTGTTATTTATCTACCCAACACATAAAATCATTAGAATGATATCTGAGAGTGTTCAGAAAGAAGTGAGATAGAGGAAGAGCAAAAGAGACAACATGATTGGGTTCCGGAGAAACAGTAAATTTGGATTCTTACCTTGATCATGACCATGTACTTGTCCTTGATGCTCTCCTTGGCACGCTGAAGAGGAGCCAGGCCATAGGCAGCGGCCACCAGGGCGGCAAACAGACAAACGGTCAATCCACGCATGATCTGAAAAATAATAGATATGTAAAGTATAAATGTCTAATTGTAACCAAGATTGATGGGAGTAATTAAGGGGCAGGCACCCGTAAAATAGTGTAAAGGGGAAGATGAATAAAAGTTAGGATTTTTTTGAATAAAGATATTTCTTTTGAACATCAAGTAAAGCCATCGCCGGATGGAAATAATTTTCATAACAAACCCACCTATCCTAATTTTTGAGAAACACGGACGACCCGTCCTTGTTTTCACGAAGTGACAGGAGACAGAAGGCATTGTTACACGAAATAAGTTACAAATCCATTCCTTCAATAGAAAAGAATTAATAGTTGTTCGATAGGATGCCCGTTGAATTGGTGCTCTATGTCGGGATTTCTGTGTCTTCATGCAACAATACCCTTTGGTTCCCGTCACTTGTAAAACAAAAACACGGACGGTCTATTCTTTGTACTTGAAATTCCACTTTAATGATCATCAATTAAATCTTGACAGGTGAAAATCTAGATTGAAAAAAAAAGATTTAGCAGCTCTAAGTTTCAATGGTGCACATAAAAAGGATTGATGGATATCAAAAGTGATATCCCTTTAGTCTCCAATTTCAGATTTCTACTAAAAGGAACTAATGTACAGTGAACATGATTGTTATGAGGCACGTTTAAACATCGATAGATACTTTAATGAAAATACCAATTGGAATCAAAGAGACACCTCCAAATTTTAAACACTGTGACAGAACGGAGGCGAAGACGCAGGTATATACTCACGATTTCTGGTCTCTTCTTTGCTGTACACAAACTGGAACAGATGCTGAGAGTTCTCCAGCCAGTACCTTTTATAGTCTTCAAAAACCTCCTGATATTTTTTGCATATCTTATCAGTATGATATCGTACGTCACAACCAAGGGATTAACCGTCTTAATTCTCCTTTGTTTCAAAGAGTTCTGTTTGTATAATGTATATTCGATATATTTACGGATACAATAATCCTAAACAGTTGGTCATATTCCTGAAGGGATTATTAACGAAGTCCAAAGTTCTTTGTTTACGTTTTTTAATTTGTTAATATCTTATTATAAGATGCAATTCGCCACATCATCTGTTAACATCTGTTAATAGCAGAGAAGTTGAAATGAGTTGATTACATTCGAAATCCGTCCCCAATTTAGGATCGTCTGGGGTTATTTGCAAAGAGAATTGTCAAAATTTATCTCGCGTTTTATATGTCACACGTTGAATAACGTGAGAGGCAGTTTTAATTTCGTCATGATGTAGAAATCAATACCGATGCAAATTTTTAGGGAAAATCATTTCTGATTTAATAGAAACATTACGGTATTCCATAGCCTAATCATATATGGAATATCGTAATGTTTCTATTAAATCAGAAATGATTTTCCCTAAAAATTTGCATCGGTATTGTTTTCTACATCCTAAGGATGAGTTAGAATTGATTGGATATAGTTTGTGTATATTTTGTAGATGTTTAAAATTCATTGGATGATATTTCATCTTTTTTCATAAACTATTATATTCAGCATAACGGAATGTATCACATTCGTAATCAAATTATGCATTAGTATTTGAAGGTAATATTTTACATTGCAAAATCATCGCAATTCAGGCTTTAATTTATGCAACTCTTTTGCTATCTTTAAAACCAAGAATAATATAAAGTATGACAGAATGTGATACAAATTTTATTTTTTTAAAAGCCAGATAGACGGGACCAATTAACTTATGAAATTCAGGTGATTCCTGTCTTGGTCAAAGTTTTAGAATAATGAACATTGCACCGGCTTAATCGGCTACATTCTATTTCGATTCTCGACAATGTTAGCCACTGACTTTAATCAATTCATTTATTTATATATATTTGTTAATTTCCCGTTAAATAAATGTATTCATCAATTCTTGCTTAGTTATTGTTATAACTTAGCATTTTTGTTGATGCAAATAAACAAACAAAACGTATTATTTTGCATGAAACATAAATGTACGGATATTACCCGAGACCAAGAGGTAACTTATTTTGATGGCAAAGAATATGTCACGCCACATATTATGCTTTATAGATGAAATCGACCTAAAAATGTAACTCTGTCCATTTGATTTTATACATTTTCTTCATTCTAATTGTCTTCAATGAAAAGGGGAATGTTTTATTCGTAAAATTTCCCTTGAACGTCTTAATCAAGGGTTTTAAGAAATTTTGAAAATATGAATTTTCAAAATAGATTCTTGAAAATATTTTCTATCAAAAATATTTTTTATTTTTTCTCTCCAAACTCGGACTTATATTGAAAACCATGTAAAAAAAAACTATGTGCAAACGTTTAAAGAGAAGGGGCGCCTTTTGGTCAATTGTTTACATTGACGATGGTAATTACTTAAAATTGATCGTTTTGTATAAACTTTAAAAAAGCACAAACTACATGTATTCATTTTTAAAGAAATACCGTATATTTCAACAATAAAAAAGTGGCATATATAACATAATGGATCATCTGTCGATCTCAATTAAATTTCTACTCATCATCGTTGAATGCAAAAAGAAAAATATTTCCCATTCATTTTTTTTAAATTTTTCACCTACTTTTCTCCTCTCTTATACCGTTCAAATGAAGGATGGTTACCGTATTCTGTATTTACTTACTCTGGGAACTTTACAACTTACAAAGAGTATATTCTCAATAGGCTCCCCAACTTATCCCTTATAGTTTTATAAAATTAATTAATTTGATTAAAAAAGATGAAAGAATATGATGGCTAATATTTAATTACATTTCATTCTTTACTTCTCCCACTTGTACTTAAATAATTCAACTGTGCAGCTCCAAAATTTTGGAACAAATTGCCAATAGCAATAAGATTATCTCCATATAGTTGTTTTTAAAAACTTGTTAAAACTCCTTCATTTCTTGAATCTTTTCAATAATATCTTGTACCTTTATGCATTAGTTTAGTAACAATATCCACAGACCCTAACATCACAGCGCAGTAGAGTATATCCATATAGTGATTGCACTATATAAATTATCTAATTATTAGTATTGTCATTGCTTCATATCTTTTAGTTTACTTTGTATTGTTGTTCCGTTTTACATTGCACTGTTCTCTGATTTGTGATTTGTGGAAAACAAAAATGAACGTGAACATGAACTTAAACGTTCATCGGATACGGTAGTCCACTCTCTAGAACGTCAGGCAAAACTGATTGTATATATATCTAAGTACTCAGAAGACAACATTTTTCATCTGATGATTTTTATCATGACTAATTGAAGTATCATTTACTTTTAGAGTGCAGCAAGATATTCTCCAACGTTTGCAGTCGGAAAATGAAACATCCACTCTGATCGGTTTGTGGTCTACTCAATTAATTGCAGAGATGTGGAATACATTCAAGAGAAAATTTCTGGCAAAAAATATAAATTTCCTAAATAAGATTAAAAGTTCCCTAAAGTGTATTATATCAATCAGTTTACCAATTAAAATGCACAAGAAGGTCTTATTTCCTTGCCTAATGAATGTTCGTGCCAATATACGCATAATGTTTAATGAAGAGATTTCTTAAAAGTTAGATATCATTACAAATTTTCAAAAGTTATACAATTTACTTAAATACATATCTTTTGGAGTAAGGCAAATTGAAGGGCTTAAAATGCCAAAAATGGGGGAATGGAAGGACAAGAATAGATTGAAAAGTAAACCAATCCCACAGCAGAAGAAATTAGTTCCATGACATGATATTCTAAATTAATCTATATGGCAGTATTGAACCAGGTATTATTTTTTTTTTTACCAAAATGGAAACATTTCTTTTCCGGTGCATCTGTCGTCATTCGAGGTTCATCTTAATCCGATAACACTACATTAATTTCGTCTGTAAGAACACGTGACTGGCCTTGACCTGTAGAATAGAATCCGTTCTAATGTTCCTATAAAAGGTGAGGGAAGAATCAGGTTTTTCATTGGTTCCAGTCTCATCGACAACCTCAAGAACTCAATAGTAAGTATCTTTTCAGCTTTCCTAGTTTTTTGTTCGAGTAGGGCTAATTATTGCTATATCATTCCACTGTTTGAATCCATTATTACAGATTTTGCCAAAATGCGCGTATACTTGTGCTTCTATATTAGTTCTTCTTTCTTAACATGCGATGACAAAGTTGAATACGCATAGCTTGATAAAAATGTACAACATAACATTACATGAGGATGTTTGAATTTATTTAACTGTTTTGGGGGAGTGAACCACGTGAATGTTTTGTTTTATTTTGATGGGGTTAGCTAAGATTATGAAGACACAAATAAACTGCAATAACGTTGGCGATGATAGTTCTTGATATATTCGTAATCCAGAAGTATCTCCCAACATTGATGACTGAAGCAAAAACAAAAATGAGTGTGTAAAACATTTATTTTTTATGTGGGAGACAAACGACGCACGATTTAATTGTGTATTTTGGTTTGCGCCTGTAATCCAAATGTTGTATATGCAGGTTGCGTTCCGTCACAAAGGACCGTGGTTCGAGCACTCGACATGTCTTTCGGATGGTGACGTTGAAGATCTATCACAGATGTAAGAAAATCCCATCTTGTAAAACATAAAGACTAAAATTCTTACGAGAACAAAAAAAAAAAAAAAAAAAAAACACGGATATCATTAGCATCAATGGGACTGATTCAACTCTTGAATCTTTGTAAGATGTTTTTTCATCTAATTCTAAATATTTGAACCATTACGTCATATTTTACTTCTATTTTCAGATCATGCGTGGATTGACTGTCTGTCTGTTTGCCGCCCTGGTGGCCGCTGCCTATGGCCTGGCTCCTCTTCAGCGTGCCAAGGAGAGCATCAAGGATAAGTACATGGTCATGATCGACGTAAGTTAATCAATTTTTTCTTTATAAAAATGGAAAATACAGACCAAAACTAAACTTTTAGGGAAGACAAGTTGGTCAAACTTTGACTGGTGTATTCTTTTTGTGTCTAGCGGACCTTGCTCCCAACTTTAAGTAATGTAATGTAATGAATTGTAATAAGAAATTCTGCATAGCTTATCTTTGAAGATCATTTAAAAAAAAATTTGCTATTATATCCCTTCATTCTGTATGCCCTCTTCTGCTCTATCAAAGACACTCCCACCTGCACACTAAGGATTTATCAAAGATGACAAATGTGATTAATACCAAACGATTACCAAACGATCGACCAACCAAGATAGATGCACAGGGGTCCCTCGAACGGACAGTATTGTAGCGGAAATCATGTTAAGGATTTTTTTGTGGATTATGATGACAATAAGGGCTCCTTGATAGAGCAGTACTTGTTACCGTGTATAAAGAAGGCTTGGGGTCCTTCGGAGAGACGGTGTCGCAGGGGGAATCATGTTCATACATTGTATGTGACCGATGATGATAATAAAGGCCCTTAATTGATATATGGGAATCCATGTAACTGGAAGGGCTACCCTGTATGTTTCATCAGATTTCTATTTTTTTTTGCACTATAGGAGTCCGTTGACGTGATGGACTTTGCCTCCCGTGTTACCAAGGCTTTCTCTGGACGTGGATACAGGCTCGCCAAGGTCGTCAAGGCCTTCAAGAACATGAAGACTCTGTCTGTTGAACTCAGCGAAGATGCCGTCGAATTCGTAAGTATTATCATATAGAGAAGTGTACACCTACACACACACACTCATACACGTACACACACACACACACATATATATATATACACACGCACACACACCTACACCCCACCCCCACCCCACAAACACACACAAACATGTTAATCAAGGCCTTCAAGAACATGAATACTCTCTCTCTCTTGAGCTCCGCGAAGATGCCGTCGAATTTGTAAGTTTTAGCATGGAGAACCGCACGCACAAACACTCACACACATGCAATTACCCCCACACACAGACAACGCACACGCCGAGATTCATTAAGAACTTATTATGAAGCCGCTATCTCTTGACATCAGCAAAGGAAATAAAGTAATAGAAACACTTACGCACATTTACCTACACACACACACACACACACACACACACACACACACACACACACACACACATATCTACACACAACCCAACTTCCTCAAAGCCTTCCAGAATATGGAGACCCTAACTGTCGAGCTTGGCGAAGATGCCGTCAACTTCTTATATACTGAATGAATTCATGTCAAGGCACTCTGATTATGTCCCCATTTGGGGGGCACATAGGAAAACTGAACGGGGATGGGGGCTGTGGGGGCTGCAGTCTCCCCTACCTTCCTCCACATTTTTTCAGCGGTTAAAGCATGGCAGGATTGTAGCTTACACACACACACACACACACACACACACACACACACATACTTTTCAAAAATCTCCACGGCGCCTTCATGAAGAATTTCACCAGGGTCTGTTAAATCATAGCATCCAAGAAGTATCACATGTCCACATAACCCAATTGATACCCATTTATCATGAAATATAAAATATTAGCTTCTCATCCGATAATTTTTATCACTTCCACAGCTCCGCAAATTCGAGGGCGTCGTCCATGTTGAGGAGGACAGCGTTGTCCGTGCTCAGGCCGTCTCTTCCTGGGGTCTTGACCGTATCGATCAGAGGAATCTTCCCCTTGATGGATCATACAACCCAATGAGTAAGTTCCCAAGATTTGTATCAATCATTTAATCCATTGACTACTGAAACCACTTAGTCCCTATAAGAAGTATATGGGACTTACATAATTCAGTAGTCAATGGGTTTATACCATGATCACTCACTTAATTCGAAAAACTCATTTACTAGTCAAAAGGCTGCAGATAGGATTGGACTTACTCTAGCAGAGTGCCTATTCTTTAACTCAGTAAGCGAGTTCTCAAGAATAATTTCGATAATTATTTTTGGTTAATTTAATGACAAATATAAAACTCAGTCCCTTTATGGCGCCTTTAGCATAAAAAATAAATAAATTATATATATACCTACAAAATCTACACTTATGGTCTTGACAGTGTCAACTAAATATCAATTCAATTAATTAATGATTCTTTTATTACAAAAGGAATATCATTTCCAGCCTTGTTAATGAAAACCAAATTAATTTAAAAAGTCTTTGCTTCACAACATTCCTGTTTTAATTGGTATCGGTACCTTTCTAAGTTATTTATTGCAATGATTTTCATTGTTTTGTGTAGACTCTGGTGCTGGCGTGAATGTATACGTTGTCGACACCGGTGTCTTGCCCAGCCACAACGACTTCGGAAACCGTGCTGTCGCCGCCTACGATGTCATCGGTAACAACGGTGTAAGTCATCCCTCATTTTACAAAATATTTTTCAAGCGGTTTCAGTAAAACAGTAGATCTATTTTGGAGATACATACGTCAGATTTTCAGTTTCACAGAATCTCTTTAAATTGATGCCAAATGGGCTTACAGACGTTTCCAGTAGCTCCTCCTGCGTAGCCAGACCTTTAAGAAAACAGAAATTAAGGCATGTTGATAACTTATAGCACAACCCCGCAAAGTAGAATATTCGTAATTTGATCCAATTTAATTACGGATGATATACTTTTTTGTATTCTAATTTAGAATTAACAGAAAATGCAGTTAATGAAATAAATTCTACATTCGAGCAAAAGATATTCAAAAATCTATTTGCTAATTTGTAAATATATATTAGAAGCTTTTGCTTTCAGAAGAACTTAAAGAGCTAGAAAAAGGTGCCCTATTACTCCAAAACTTATGCAAGAATTATCCGGTACATCCGACGTTCTGCATACTCTGCTTTTTGTGCAATTATTGTATAGTTGTCGCGTTTGTGACTTAATTTTCAGGGAATCGACTGCAACGGTCACGGAACCCAATGCGCTGGAACCGTCGCTGGATCCGAGTACGGAGTCGCCAAGAGCGCCAACATCTTCGGAATCCGTGTTCTCGGATGTCTTGGATCTGGATCCATGTCTGGAATCGTCGACGGTAAGTGCGACTATTGATGCAACAGAGCTACAGACTGCAAGGAATTCCTTGCACTAGATCAAATCGTAGACAATAAAGGGAACAAATTGCAAAAATAGGTTCCCGTGGAGCGATAAATGACAAAACAAATTTAAGAACTTATTTTTTTTTCACATACGAATTGCAGGCCTAAGAGCCACTGGGCAGCGCCAGATCGGCGTTGATCAGAAAGAAATCATAGAATTAGAATTATTCTGTCCATTATGTTGCCAGCTTAACTCGGTAGCTAAGAAGAAACTTCCATTGTATAAGTAATTTTGCTAATGATGAAGTTAGGAACCAATGACAAACAAATCACGATGCAGATGCTCTGCTGATTGCGCAAACACATTGATTAAATGTTGGATATGGAAGTAAGAAATATCTTACAACAAAAGATGATATCGTTACTCATTATCGAGCAACTTACAATAATGATGTTTATTATCCCCTTCTAATATCGACTTATTTTTTTTCTGTAGGAATGGACTGGATCGTGTCCAACGGTGCCCGCCCAGGAGTTGTGTCCATGTCTCTAGGAGGTGGTGCCTCTGCTACTACTGATGCTGGAGTCAAGCGTCTCTATGATGCTGGATACTCTGTCTCTATCGCCGCTGGTAACAGTGATGTCGATGCTTGCGGAACCTCCCCAGCCAGGTCTGCTTACGTAAGTATTCTTCGATCTAAAATTCATCTGTACATACTGGATGAATAACAATAAAATGCTCAATGCTCAACTAGTAAAGGAATACGATGCAGAGGAATTTTCGGAATTGAGCAAAGAAGAATGGAAAATTAATAGAAAGTCATTGTGTCCAGAATAGCTTTTGATATTCCTTTCTTTTTAAATGGGGATTCGGTTAATTTTAAGTAAGAACAAGTAATTTTGAAGTGATTTACGTGCCGATCCTAGAACAGATGATTCTTTCACCAAGAAGATAGAGTAGCTGCCTGTTTTGTCACTCACCAAATTCTATTACCTGTATATTCTGGAGGGGACATTAAGTCAGTCCGTCATGATCGACAGGACTTCCGGTTGCGAGTGCGAACGGACGGCGTGTTGCGTATTGGCAACAACGATATTTAAACATTTCCTTGCTTAAGCACCTTGCCAAGCTCAGAAACTCGGAACACTTCGTACGACTTTCCGATGCTTGTTGTTGTCGCGTGTATTTTGATTTATCCCCTCTTTGGCTTCGATGGTTTCTAAAAACATGCGGAACACATACGTTTGCGACTACCGAGCTGTGAACTAGCGAAATAAAGCTTGCTTACTCGCTATTCCAGGTAAAATATTCCGGCAATCTTTGCAATCAAAATGGCAGCGGACAGTTTGGCTCCTAACCGGAAGTCATGTCGATCATGACGGACTGACTTTAAACTTTAGTTTCCTTGACCTCGAACAGTGAAAGCCGATTAGTTTTAAAACGTTGTTCTAATTATTTTAGTATCGCGTATTTCTTGGACAGTTCCTCTAGCATTGTGCCAACGTAGAGTATACTATCAATATAGAAAAACCTTATCATGTCAATATATTTCGAATTATTTCTTATTCAAAGTAAGAACTTTTTGAGTACATATTATTTAATTTGAACCCTCAATTAATATTTTTACAAACCTCAGGGTCTGACCGTTGGAGCCACCGATAACACTGATGCCCGTGCCTACTTCTCCAACTATGGATCCTGCCTCAACATCTTCGCTCCAGGAGTTGACATCACCTCCGCCTGGCATACATCCAACAGGGCCACCAACACCATCAGCGGTACCTCCATGGCTTGCCCACACGTCTCAGGTATAAATACAAACACACACACACACACACACACACAAACAGACAGACTCATTACCTCCGCCTGGCATACATCTAACAGGGCTACCAACACCATCAGAGGTACCTCCACACGTTTCAGGTATAAACACACACGCATACACGCACACACACGCACACATACATACACACATCACTTTCGTCTGGCATACATCTAACAGGGCTACCAACACAATCAGCGGTACTGCCCACACATCTCAGGTATAAACACACACACACACACTCACACACCCAAACACGCACACACACACCCAAACACACACATATATGTACACACATACAAAAACACCCTCTCCGTCACTATCCCTTACCTCCATTGCTTTCCCACCTCAGAGTATTATAAATTGTTAATGCTCTCTACTTCACATGAGTCTTAGGAACGCGCTCACACACAAACGCACACACACACACGCACTCTCTCTTTATCTCTCTCTATCCGTATGCTAATGGCCTACCTACAATGTCTCAGGTAAAAGATCATGTACATAGATACACCCATATCACATTCACCCACCCACCCATACACACTCACACATCGTTACATCCGCTATATGCTCACATTTCCCAGATACACACATACAATCCCTTTTTCTCTCTGTCCGTCTTCATTTACCAACATGGCCTGTGCACACGTCTCGGGTATTTACAGACCCACACATACACGCGCACACACACACACACACACACATACGCACACACACACTTTCTTTCTCTCTGTCTCTCCCTCTTTCCCTCTCTCTCTCTCTCTTTCCTACCATTTTCTTCCAACATGTAGCAGATAAACACTTTTATGGAAGCATGATGCACCCGTCAGAAATGTGAATATTCGTCATGTACATTGGGTATTATTTTTACACGATGTAATATATACGTCATGTTAGTTAATGATAACAATATAGCATTTAAACACTCTCTAGTCATCTATTCAGAGGCGCGAGACAAATAATCAAATTATATCATTTCGCTCTCTATCCGATTTCGGTCAATTCGCAGGCATTTCTGAATTAAAAACCTATTTAAAACTATTAAAATATTTATATATGTCATACATATAAATATAAACACAGAAATATCAGTGTCTTTCAAATGAATCCATTGCTATTTTCAAGGCTATTATAAATAATAGAAAAAGAGTTGTTATAGTTAGAATGACGTTTCGGCTGCTGAAACGTCATTCTACGTTCTATGTTTGTACATCGTGAGACATCTAATTAACTCTTTTCAATTATTCTTCACCACGATGAACAGCTTTCAAACTATAGTTATTCATAATTTTTGTCTCCTTTGAATTGCAGGTGTTGCCGCCCTGGTCCTTGCCAACAGCCCATCCATGTCTCCAGCTAACGTCTACAACTCTATCCTCGGCTCTGCCACTAGCGGTCAGGTGACCAACCGTGGATGGCTCTCACCCAACCTCATGCTTTATAGCAACTAAATTATCCTCGAAAGAGATGTCAAGATATTGTGATGAATATTGATTATCAGAAATGATTATCAAAAATTGAGTTTATTTTTTAATGAAAAATATAATAAATTGTCATAAAATAACGATATAGTCGTATACAATCTCGAGTCATTTTTGTTTGAGAAGCACAAATGAAAAAGTGATTAAAGCGGAGGTGTTTGAAAGAGTTGCAGATTGAAAAATTGAAAGAAAATACAAAAGGGTAGAGAAAGAGAGAGGGAGAGAGGGAGAGAGATAGGGAGAAAGAGAGAGAGACAGAGAGAGAGGGGAGAGAAAGGGAGAGAGAGAGAGAGAGAGAGAGAGAGGGGGGGGGGAGAACGTGCGCTTGTATGAAAGATGTGTATAATTTTAGTAGACCAAAATACCCAACATATGGCAGTTTGGCGTCTAAACAACTGTTGGTTACGATGGTCTTTATGCTCCTTCCCCAGGGGGTAACTCCCCCCCCCCCCGATGGAAATTCACAAAGGAAAGCTCCCCTTGAGGACAACTCACCCTAAAGCCCCCTTCACACATACACGGTACGCAACACGGATGAACACGGTCTCAACTGGGTGCCAACACGATGTCAACACGAATGAGCAAGGAGTCAATACGGATATCACCACGGTGTCTACACGGAAGGAAATTATGTACACGGAACCAATTGGGTTTCTACACGGTCTCTACAATACAAGGAGTTACACGGTCTCAACTGGGTTACCGTGTAGTAAGCACGGTCACCGCGCTCGGGGAAATAGACAAAATTTCTACCCATCGATTGGGAGAGCTGTCACATATTCAAGGAACGAACACGGATCAACACGGTTCATCTCTCCATGTTTATCCGTGTTGGAACCTTGATGAATCGTGTAGGCTCCTTGATAAACCTTGCAAGACCGTGTGCAATCCGTGTTAACACCTTGTTGCTCCGTGGTACGTCGATTAAAATTTAAAACTGTTTAATTGTTGGTGGCTTGAACACGGTGGCTACACGGTGACTCGCTTTTGTTCCGTGTAGCCACCTTGTACATCCTTGGATAAACGTGTAGCAACCGTGTAGCCGTCGTGTAGCCACCGTGTTGCCACCGTGTAGGCACCTTGTCGGAAACAGTGATCTCTGAGTGCGAATGTTTGGCATATTTTGCTTACTTGAATGAACAACTACATTGCATGTACTAAATGACAGCTGGTAACGTGCTCCTGACAATAAGACAGATGTAATATCAATGGGGTTCACCTAGAATTGTATGGACTTGTGACTGTGTTGGTATTCGGATTATAATGCCATGCTTTTGATTCATTTCCAAAAAGTTCCTGAACGTCTTATCATGTTGTGATGATTAAAGAGGGATTTACGAGAAAAAAAAGCATTTTACTTGTTTGAATTTGAGATACAGGCTGACTGGTTATTATAAACGAACGGTGGTTCAGCGGATGCCAATATGGTTGTGGATGTGTGTATAAATATGTTTTTTTTTTTTTTTTTTTGGGGGGGGGGGCTGTTGTTTTTATTGTTTGATTTCGTATTTCTGTCCCCATTTTGAAATAGGTAATGGGGTATCTGTAGAAATCTTTCTATTTATGCAACCCCCATATGTAACCCCCTCCCCTACTTAATTGAAAAAAAAAAGAATTTCACAGAAAATCATGTAAAAAGATCTATGAATGGAGAGATTTTGAATAATTGTTTGAAAAAAAATCATTGCTTGAAAATGGGTTTGTATACGTCGGCTATTTGTCAGTACATTGGACTATTGCGGATTCTTTTGGGATTTTTTGGCTTTTTAACGCAACAAATGAACCCGATAACTTATTGTAAATTAATTTTTTTTTTACAACAATAGGAATACACTCAGTTCTCCAACATCGGAAGGCATGTGGGATTTGAATTAAATCGGAGCTGTTNAATTTAATGTACCAAATATGGCAAATCTGAGACACTGAACTCTATGGTAAGTAAATACGTATTACAGGAAATAAGATCAGATAAGTGGTCTTATTATTATCATCCTTTTGTAATGAATATTTTGCTCATATATTTTCTCCTGAAACAAATGTATCCAACATAATTGGCTGATAAAATGTTAGTATTCTAAAATCAAGTGTTAATGATACTATTGGGTTATTCTTGACGATTTTTAGCTAAATCCTTGTTTTCCTTTAAATAATTGATATTGCATTTCCGTCTCATTTCTACATTGAAAACATTAGAATTTGTATGTGTAATACATACACATGTGTTTTAATGGTTGGCTTTCACTAAACCTGTAAAACGTCTTTAATGTAGTATTCTGTGTAATTTGACATTTATGATAATAAATATAAATCTTATTTATTAATTTTTACATTAATAAACACAAATTGAAAAATATATTTGAAGCAGCACATTTAACGAAATATTCTAGGGAATTTATGTGTTTTGTATCTCATATTATCATTGAGGTTCAATGCATGTATAAGCTTACAGATTTTTTTTAATTTAACTAAACCCATTTTAGACTGATGTGAGATAAAATGTATGACTTCTACAAGCATCATGAGCAATTAAAATCGCCTATTACTACACACCAGAGTAAATATGTAGATACAATTTAGAAAAAAAAGTCTGTACCAACTAGAAGCTAGAAAGTGGACACACGGTGCAAACACGGCGATACACCTTGGCAACATGCTGTCTACACGATGGTACACGGGGTCTACACGATGATACCTGGTGTCTACACGATGATACACGGTGTCTACACGATGACACACGGTGTCTATACGATGATACACGGTCGCTACACGGAGTCAACAAGGAAAAGTTTTGACCGTGTTAGCTGGTTCTAAAAATTGTGCAGGTATTTTTCATTTTCCGTTAACACGGTTGAACGCGGATGACGACGGAAGCAAACAAGGTGTCTACACGATGCAACACGGTTCATCACGGAACGATGAACCGTGTTCATCCGTGTTGCTTACCGTGTATGTGTGAAAGGGGCTTAAGGACAAAATTAACTAAACATAAGGTTGCGTTTTCCTCTTGGGAATCTTGGGAATCAATATGTCTGTCAGATTCCATGTTAGCTAAATGTTGCGATAGTTGGTGAAGAAAGGACTAACATGGTTTTTTTTTACCAATAGCTTGCAGAAAGCATACTGTACAGCTCAACAAAGACTGT